>CAUYON010053353.1:0-16650 GCA_963573935.1 Arctocebus calabarensis | reverse complement strand
GCTTTGAGGGTGCAGAGTTAATACTTTGCATGAAATATCTTATCTTATAACAGTGAAATTGTTTTCTCTTGTCTTGTGATTTTTTTTGAGGTGAAATTCAAGTTTTTGTGTGAGTAGTACTATTTTACCTATCTTGAGTGTTTTGCTTGTACTGTATCACATCATACTTTTGTTTAATTATTAATAGACTGTTCACTTGTTAACTAAAAAAAAAAGGATATAACGCATTTGACATAGAAATTTAACTTTAACATATGTTTGGTATAATTGTATTTAAATAATGTAACAAAAGGTAGAATCTGGAAGTTAGCATAACATTAAAATATTGATATGTTTAAAAAGAGATTGACAAACTAATATGATTTAGGTCACCTAAGAATATAGTATAAATTCTTCCTGACAGTTCTACTTTAGGCTTTGACAAAGTAAAACTTATGTGATAATTTTTAACCCAGGAGTCCTCTTCACTTTACAAATGTGATGTGGCTCTTGGCTGTATGGTAAACAGTGAAGTTCCTCTGAAGAATTTGTCCAGAAACTATAAATTGGTTCTGGTTCCTCAGTTCCTCAATAAAATCTCAGAGTGGCGGGAAGAATGCAATAAGACTCAAATAAAAGACTTTTTATATATGAATTTAGAAATAAGCATGACAGTGTATAGTTTATATTGCACAAGAATACTTCTTTATAAAACTCAGAATTTGCTAAAAATGACTTTGTGACATCCAGATATGAGAAGCAGCCTTTGTTACTGCTCTTGAGTACAGTTTCTGGCATTGCCTTATTCTTGTTTTATGTTCTCATCTTCACAACGTTTTTTGCTGTTTTGTGCAACAGTTCTACCACCTCATAAAATTTCTAGATGTGCAACAGTTCTACCACCTGATAAAATTTCTAGATGCAAAGCCTATTCCCATTTAATCTACATTTAATAAAATCTTAGTTTGTATTTTCTTGAGCACGATTTGTTTTGAGGCAGTGCTGCAGAGAGGTTAAGCAGTTGTGGTGCAACATTGAGAAAAATACCTCACCCTAAACTCAAGCTCTGCCACTTCTTGACAGTGTGAAATAGGGTAAACTGCTTTATCTAAGACTCAATAATCTTTTCTGTTAAACAGAGAAAACAGTAAAAGACACCATCCACATAAGGCACTTAGCCTTAGATTAAAGCATGCTAGTTATTATGCTAATGTAGATAATTCTAGATTATTCTGGCAATTTAAATAATACGTGCCACCATCTCATGAACAATGCATTGAAGGACTAATGGGTCTGATCAAGAAACTTATTTCATTTTATTTTAATAATGAACTATTCTTTTCAGAGATTGACACTAAGAATATATTATTCTGTTTTTTGGTCCCAGTAATCATTGAGCTGTCATTTTTGTGATTTTGTATTGTATTGCTTTTTATATACAATGTATGCTTTACAACACTGGGTTTTTCGTGTTTTTCAATCTCAAGAATAAACCTTAGTTGTTCTGATCTAGGAAGAACCTTTCTTTCTATAGGTTATGCAAGCTAATATTCAGATACTCTTCCTGGATATTCCATTGCCACCTTGTCTATACTAAGTGTGCACTTATCTTCCCTGTTCATCCTGACCTTCCACGGTTTCCCTGGGTCTTCACAATTCTCCTGATTTTTTCAGATCCTGCCATGCCAATGACTCCCTGGTCTTCTGTCCCTGCATATTTAAACTATGACTCACCTTGTCCGTGAAAGGGAAGTATATGTATTATTTGGACATTTGTCTCAAACAAGAGTATTCTTGCAGTCACACATTTCATTATGTCTAACAATTCTCCTGTGGAGCGAGACCCTATGCTACCCTACCATCAAAATAAAAAATGCTAGATCACCGCAATTATTTTCTTCTAACATTTTAACATAGTCAAAATCTGGAACTTGCTTTTGAAATATAGAATCTCTGTTATAGTTTTTTAATATTTTAAAACTCTTTGTCTCGAGATAAATTATAAATAAATTAAAAATGTGTAAAAGGGAAACAAAGGTATTTAATTTTTAATTTAAATTCTCAGTAAGGTTGCTCCTAAAATACTCAGATTCTTCCCTTCCTATTTCCACCTTTTGCTTAATGTAGTGTCACTACCTTTCTTAGTTACCTTTATATGCCACTCATTTTTGCTTTTTAAATTTGGAAATTCTTCTAAAGTAAACACTGAAGAAATGTATAGCCAATTTTATTTCATTTCATTGAATAGATTCTCACATATGTACAGTGGATAACATAGTACATGGACTCCTTAATTCAGTGGTTCCCAAATCTAGAAATGAGCATAATTATATTAAGATAATAATATTTTATTATTATTAAAATAATAATAAAAATCAGCACTAGATACAGGATTTAGCCTTGGAAGGAGTGTTTTTAAGTAGATTTACTTTGGTGTTTCTGATCAAAACTTGTTTAGCTAATGCTAATCCCAGCTGTCTTTCCATTTTGGATACCTCCATCCCTGTCCACTCTCACGAGTTTTTGCTCAGTTTGGCAAGTCTTCCAGTCATCTTTGTCCAAGATTTGCCTGTATGATGATTTCAGCCCCCCTTCAATCATTGTGATGTTCTCCACACAACACCTGACTCCTTCATCTCCAGTCTGAAACTGTAATCAACTGTCTTTATTTGCCCAAGGTCATACTCTTGTGCTTTTCTGGAGCATCAGTTAATAACCTAATAAATGAATCTATTTGGCCTACTAATATGTCTAGACCTCAACACATGGTGGGTTTATTTTCTAGTGGCCTGGTCATGTGAAGAGACCAGAAAATTATATAACAGGATTTATAGAACACTGATATAGAGAAATAATGAACACAGACAAAGAAATAGTTTTACGAGCAGTGGAGCTCCAGAGGTGGCATACACTTCCTTGTGAGGCTTCTAGTATGCCATGTCGCGTTTTAGGCTAGCTCTGTATTTATTTCATACATCAGTGTTATAAATCGTGAAAGCAAGGCAAACAATCTAATCATGTTTTTTGTTGTGCTTGCATTTCTATTAACTGGACTAACTCTGTAACTCATTATGTTCATTGTATGGATTTACTTATTGCTTTTTACTGTTTTAAGGTATCTTGTTTTCATATAAAGAAAGTCTTGATAAAGAAGCCGATCAGAGGCCAACTCAAGGACCAAATCCTAGCTGACCCATAGTCACACGCCACTGATGTGATACTGTTTTGATACTATGACAGCCTTGTGTCCAAACAGATAGACTCCTCTGGCCCAATCAACATGACAAAAGAAAAGAGATCTTTCTTCTCCTTACCTTAGCTGAAGCAAGTCTTCTTGAGTTGGACAAAGTTTAAAGAACTTATATTCTTGGGGAGAGGGTCAAGATGGCTGACTGGAAGCAGGTTCCGACAAAGGCTCCTGTCCAAAAGGAATGATAACCTCCAGAAACTGTCCAATTGAGCTAAAGACTGGGAGCCCAGCTTAGAGAGAGAAGTTATAACTGCAGGTCACCTCTGCTGAGGCAAGCTGTGACACCAAGAAACCAAGCTTCAGGCAGAAAAACTGAACTAATTGCCAGGACACCCTTCCCCACTTACCCGACACAATAGAAGCCTCACCTCTGCTGAAACTGAGGGAGGAAGACTTGAGCAGCGCCCTCTCTCCCTATCTGCTAGACCAGGTGACACGCCAGGTAAGAGACTTGGGGCCCTGCCGAGCCCTGATCAGCCCCCACCAGTCCCCAGGCTAGGGACTCCACAGGAAACCATGGAGCTCCACTCTGCCCCAGCTGAGCTCAACACCTGCTGGGGCCAAGGACTCTGCCAGGACCCCTGGGTGGCTCCGATTCATGCCTGACTGGGTCTCAGCCCACTGCCCACAGTGGCCAGGAACTCCGCTGGGACACCAGCACAGCCCGGATTGGCACTCCAGTGGGTCTTGGCCAGCTGCCAGCTCGGCCAGGCACTCCACCGGGACTCTCCTACGGTGCCGATCTGTGCCACTCTCGGCTTCAGCGTGCTGACTGCCTAGGTCAGGGATGCTGCTAGGACCCCCCTCCCACTCCATGCCTCAGGCCCGCTGCCCACAGTGGCCTGGAACTCGGCAGGGACCCCCGCGCAGCACCAATTGGCACTCTGCGGTTTGGCACACCACCAGCCCCTGCCAGGAACTCTGCTGGGACTCCTGTGAGGCTCTGATCTATGCCCCTCTGAGCCCTGACTGACCTCCTGTGGTGGCCAGGGACTTCACTGGGACCCCAGCGTAGCCAAATTGGCACCCTGTTGGGCCATGGCCTATAGCCTGTCTTGGCCAGGGATCCTCCCCCATCCTCATGTGGCTCTCATCCGCAAACCCTGGGACTTGGTTCCTCGCCCGACCCCCCCCCACTTGCAGCACAGGGACTCTGGCGGGTCCAGGCTCACTGCCTACCATGGCCAGGGACTCCACTGGGACCCCTGTGCAAGGCCTCCGCCTGCCATACACATGGACCAGGGACCCCTGCCGGGAACCTGCCAGGCCTCCGCTTGCCAGCCCGGGCAAGGATCGCTGGGAGCTCCATGATCCGCATCCTCTTCTAACCTCTCTGCCTCCACACCAGCTCTGCCTGTCTGTCCAGGGACTCAGGAAGTGGCACAACCCATGCCCTCCCTCTGGAGCTCTCCTCCCAGCCAGAGACTGCTGGCAGCATGGGCTCTCTTTGAAAAGGCCACTGGGTGCTGGGCACTCCCAGAATTGTGTGCATCATCCCACGCCCTGCTGCTTGATCCCTGCATGCCTCACTCTGGGGCTGCTCCCACAGCTAGAACTCACTGGGTGGGGCAGTCACAGAAGACCTACACTGGGTCACTCCCTACAAAGATCCAGCAACAACAGAGTGATCCTGCCAGGGTCTGATCTGGGGGAGACACCTCCCAACCCTGAAGATGGTCATAGGCAATAGTGAAAAATAGTCACTTGGTAGAATCAACAGAAAAACTCTGGCAATATGAATAATCAGAGTAGATCAACTTCCCCAAGGAACAACAAGGTAGATACAGCACAAGATCCTTTGCAAAAGCAAATGGCTGAGATGTCAGATATCGAATTCAGAGCTGGGATAGCAAATAAGATCAGCAGAATGGAGGAAAAGATGGAATTAGAATTTCAAGCAGTAATCCAAAAGATGACCCAAAAGATGTCTCAAGAATTCAATGAATTCAAAGCCAAAATGACCAAAGATTTTGACACATTGAGACAAGAAATTGCAGCCCTCAAAGATTTGAGAAACAGAGTACAATCCCTCAGTAACAGAATGGAGCAAGTAGAAGGATTTCTGACATGGAAGACAAAGCTTTGGAACATTCCCAAACTTTCAAAGAGGAAGAGAAATGGAAGGCAAAAACAGATCATTCTCTCAGACAGCTCTAGGATGATTCGAAGAAAACAAATATTCGCCTAAAAAAGAAGAAGTCGCATCACAAGGCACAGAGTCTCTTCTTTATGAGATTATTAAAGAGAACTTTCCAGACATGCCAAGAGATTCTGAAATTCTGATAGCAGAGAGTTTCAGAACCCCAGCACAAGCCAACCTGAGTAAGACAACCCCCAGGTTAAATTCACTAAAGTCAATATGAAGGAGAAAATTCTGAAAGCAGGCAGATGTAAGAAATCCATTACCTACAAGGGGAAGAATATTAGAATAACTGCAGATCTCTCTGATCAAAACTTTCAAGCTAGAAGAGAATGGTCATCAACTTTTAATCTCCTAAAACAAAAGAACTTTCAACCCAGGATCCTGTACCCAGTTAAACTGAGTTTCATTTATGATGAAGAAATTAAATACTTTAATGACATCCACATATTGAAGAAATTTGCTATAACTAAACCAGCTCTTCAAGATAGTCTCAGACCTGTCCTCCATAATGACCAGCATAATCCTCCACCACAAAAGTAAACTCACTCAGAAATTTTTTATCAAATTTCAACTTCCACAGTGATGAAAAGATTAAAAATGTCCACTGGACTTTCTAAAGATTTATCATTTTTTCAATTAATGTGAATGGTTTAAATTGTCCTCAAAAGAAGCATAGGTTGGCCAACTGGATACAAAAACTCAGGCCAGATATCTGCTGCATACAAGAATCTCATCTTACCTTAAAAGATAAATTTAGACTCAAGGTGAAGGGATTGTCATCTATATTCCAGGCAAATGGAAAACAAGAAAAAGCAGGTGTTACAATCTTATTCGCAGATACAAGAGGCTTTAAACCAACCAAAGTAAGGAAGGATAAAGATGGACATTTCACATTTGTTAAAGGTATGACTCAATATGATGAGATTTCAATTATTAATATTTATATAATATTAATATAAATTATTGTATTATTAATAAATAAATAACATAACCAGAATGCACCTCAATTTATAAGAAAATCTCTAATCAACATCAGTAATTTGATTTCATCCAGCTCCATAGTAGTTGGAGATTTTAATACTCCTTTAGTAGTGTTGGAAAAATCCTCCAAAAAGCAGCTAAGTAAAGAAATTTCAGAATTAAATTTAGCCATTCAACAACTGGATTTAACAGACATCTACAGAACATTTCATCCTAATAAAATTGAATACACATTCTTCTCAGCACTCCATGGAACATACTCAAAAATTGATCACAACTTAGGTCACAAGTCTAACCTCAGCAAATTTAAAAGAATAGAAATTATTCCTTGCATCTTCTCAGACCATCATGGAATAAAGGTTGAACTCAACAACAACAGGAATCTACATACTCATACAAAAACATGGAAGCTAAATAACCTTATGCTGAAGGATAGATGGGTCATAGACAAGATTAAGAAAGAAATTACCTATTTTTTGGAACAAAATGACAATGAAAACACGAATTATCAGAACCTCTGGGATACTGCAAAGGCAGTCCTAAGAAGGAAATGTATAGCACTGCAAGCCTTCCTCAAGAAAATGGAAAGAGAGGAAGTTAACAATGTAATGGGATATCTTAAGCAACTGGAGAAGGAAGACATTCCAACCACAAATCGAGCAGAAGAAAAGAAATAACCAAAATTGGAGCAGAATTAAATGAAATTGAAAACAAAAGAATTATGCAACAGATCAATAAATCAAAAAGTTGTTTTTTCAAAAGGTCAATAAAATAGATAAACCTTTGGATAAACTAAGCAGGATAAAAAGAGTAAAATCTCTAATTTCATCAACCAGAAATGGTAAAGATGAAATAACAACAGATCCCTCAGAAATTCAAAAAATCCTTAACGAATATTACAAGAAACTTTATTCTCAGAAATATGAAAAAGTGAAGGAAATTGACCAATACTTGGAAGCACACCACCTACCAAGACTTAGACACAATGCAGTGAAAATGTTGAAGAGGCCTATATCAAGTTCTTAAATAGCATCAACTATAAAAAATCTCCCTATAAATAAAAGCCCAGGACTAGATGGCTCCACGTCAGAATTCTACCAAACCTTTAAAGAAGAACTAGTACCTATATTACTAAACCTTTTCCAAAATATAGAAGAAGAAGGAATACTACCCAACACATTCTATGAAGCAAACATCACCTTGATCCCTAAACCAGGGAGAGACCCAACAGGAAAAGAAAAGTATAGACCAATATCACTAATGAACATTGATGTAAAAATATGTAACGGCACTAACCAACAGAATCCAATAACACATCAAACAAATTATACACCATGGCCAAGTGGGCTTTATCCCAGGGTCTCAAGGCTGGTTCAATACATATAAATCTATAAACGTAATTCAGCACATAAACAAATTAAAAAATAAGGACCATATGATTCTCTCAATTGATGCAGAAAAAGCTTTTGACAATATCCAGCATCCCTTCATGATCAGAACACTTAAAAAAATTGGTATAGATGGGACATTTCTCAAACTGATAGAGACCATCTACAGCAAACTCACAGCCAATATTGTATTGAATGGAGTTCAATTGAAAACTTTTCCACTTAGACCAGGAACCAGGCAAGGTTGCCCATTGTCTCCATTGCTCTTCAACATCGTAATGGAAGTTTCAGCCATTGCAATCAGGGAATAAAAGGCAATCAAGGGTATTCACATAGGGTCAGAATAGATCAAACTTTCACTCTTCGTAGATGATATGATTGTATATCTGGAAAACACCAGGGATTCTACTACAAACTTTTAGAAGTAATCAAGGAATACAGCAATGTCTCAGGCTACAAAATCAACAACCATAAACCTGTAGGCTTTATATATACCAACAATAGCCAAGCCAAAAAAACAGTCAAGGACCCTATTCCTTTCACAGTAGTGACAAAGAAGATGAAATATTTGGGAGTTTACCTAACAAAGGATGTGAAAGAGCTCTATAAAGAGAACTATGAAACTTTAGGAAAAGAAGTAGCTGAAAATGTTAACAAATGGAAAAATATACTATGCTCATGACTGGGAAGAATTAACATTGTTAAAATGTCCATACTACCCAAAGTAATATATACTTTTAATGCAATTCCTATCAAAGCTCCATTGTCATATTGTAAAGATCTCGAAAAAATAATGCTTCATTTTATATGGAATCAGAAAAAACCTTGAATAGCCAAGATATTACTCAGAAATAAAAACAAAGCAGGAGGAATCATGCAACCAGACCTGAGACTCTACTATAAATCAATAGTGATCAAAACAGCTTGGTACTGGCACAAAAACAGAGAGGTAGATGTTTGGAACAGAATGGAGAACCAAGAGATGAATCCAGCTACTTACAATTACTTGATCTTTGACAAGCCAATTAAAAACATTCAGTGGGGAAAAGACTCCCTACTTAACAAATGGTGCTGGGTGAACTGGCTGGCGACCTGTAGAAGATGATGACTGGACCCACACCTCTCACCATTCACTAAGGTAGACTCTCACTGGATCAGAGATTTAAACTTAAGACATGAAACTATCAAAATAGTAGAAGAAAATGCAGGGGAAACTCTTGAAGGAATTAGCTTAGGTGAATATTTCAAGATGAGAACTCCCCAGGCAATTGAAGCAGTATCAAAAATACACTACTGGGACATGATCAAACTAAAAAGCTTCTGTACAGCCAAGAACATAGTAAGTACAGCAACCAGACAGCCCCCAGAATGAGAGAAAATATTTGCCAGTTATTCCTCCGACAAAGGTTTAATAACAAGAATCTACAGAGAACTCAAACATATTAGCAAGGAAAGGACAAGTGATCCCATCTCAGGGTGGGCAAAGGACTTGAAGAGAAACTTCTCTACAGAAGACAGGCGCACGGCCTACATACACATGAAAAAATGCTCACTATCCTTAGTCAGGGGAGAAATGCAAATCAAAACTACTTTGAGATATCACCTAACTCCAGTAAGATTAGCCCACATGACAAAATCCCAAAACCAGAGCTGTTGGTGTGGATGTGGAGAAAAGGGAACACTTCTACACTGCTGGTGGGAATGCACACTAATGCATTCCTTTTGGAAGGATGTTTGGAGAGTACTTAGAAATCTAAAAATAAACCTGCCATTTGATCCTACAATTCCAAGACCAAAAATCACATTGTAACAAAAACATCTGTACCAGAATGTTCATTGAAGCCCATGTTCATAATTGCTAAGTCATGGAAGAAGCCCAAGTGTCCATTGACCCACGAATGGATTAATAAATTGTGGTACATGTATACCATGGAATCCTATGCAGCCTTAAAGAAATTAATAAATTACTGAAAAAAATGCTATCATGTTAACACAGAAGAATAGAGTGAATCTAGCCTTTTTCCTCCCACAGCCAGTTTTCATAAAGAGATAAATGATCACCACACTGAGCTTCATTCAGTACACTTGGTCTTTACGTTCATTTTACATCTAATTTCGGTTTTAAATCAGTCACAGAATGCTATGCCTTTTCTCTGATACTAGAGGATTGAAGCAAACTATCAGGTGATTCAGATGCCTCTGCTAAGACCATCCTTCTTAGTTTGATTTGCCAAGGAAGTTTTTTCTTTGTAGTGTTCCATCTGGGGATGTTGGTTAAAAAATAAAGAAAAGAAAAAGCTAACAAGGAATATGAGAATTTCTACCTTTATATATATTTTTTGTGCCTAAGAATCATTCTTCTTCTATAAAACTTGAAGAAAGATAGTGCTTTTTATTATGTGCCCTTAAGGTTTAATACGTAGCTTAATTTCAAGTCCATCAATTTCACATTTGAATTACAGAGCTGGTGATTTCCACAGAAAACTTGTCTTTAGCCAAAAAGAGAAAAAGGTATTTTTTCTGCTTTATGCACCCATTAAATCTTTATCTTTTTCTAATTGCTATGACTCAATAGGAATCTTTTGATATAAAAGAAACTAACAATCAGGAATATTTTATTTTTAAAAAAATAAAATTTACAGTCGATTTTTACATTTAGATTTGTCATATCAAACTACCAAAAATGAAAAAAAAATTATAAAATGATTGTCAAGTGATTATTGTTTAGAGTACTGTTGTCTCTCTAAATTTTTTTGGTTACTTTTTTAAAGAAAGTATTTCTATGGATGTAAAAGTGGAGGTTCAATGGATATAATAGATAAGTACTATTTAGAAAATCAGGAAAAATAAATTGTGAAAACTTGCATATATCAATTATTTTAGGAGTAGTCAAGGATAAAACTCTACCTTATGCAAAGTGCAATCATTTTCATTCTTGCACTTGATAGTGATTTGAAGATCTGAATTAAATTAAATAGATTATTTTTCCTCCTTTTTTTCTCCTTGGGTGACAGTTTCTTACCCCATTGTCCCAGAGTAGTTTCAGGGCATTATAGCTCACAGCAGCCTCAAACTCCTGGGCTAAGGTGATTCTGTAGCTTCAACCTAGCTGGGACTATAGTCATCTACCACAATCACTGGCTGATTTTTTTCTGTCTTAGGTAGAGAAGGGTCTAACTCTTCCTCAGGCTGGTCTGGAACTTCTAAGTTCAAGTGATCCTTCCACCTCAACCTCCCAGAGTTACAGGAGTGAGCTGCTGCACCCAGCCTAAAATTTCCTTTTTAAAAAATAAATAACATCAGTACTTCCTGCCTTGGTCCTTTGAAGACTTAAGGAAAAGTCTCTTGCATGGAAGAAACTGGTAAAACTATTGGGCCACAGAAGACTAAAATCATTAGAAGTGGAGTAGGATGCAATCCTTGAACGAAGTAGCAGTTGTGACATTTCCTGCCATTGGGTGGTTTTGGTAAAAGAAAAATTGCTAAAACACCAAGAATGTTTGAAGTGTTCATTTAACAGCCAAATAAAGTCAGATGGCCTACGTTCAAATCCTAACTGGACCTACCAGTTCTGTGGTATCAAGAAGATTAATATTTATATGATATTTCTTCTTCAAATGTAAAATACGAGCAAACAGTATTACCAACTTTAAAAACTGATGTGACGTTTCGCCCGGATCCTCTTGGAAGGAAAACAATGGGGCGGAAGGCACTGCGGTAGCCGCCTCCGCACCCGCCGCTGGGCCGCTGGGCTGCCCGCCCTGCCCCCCGCCACAGCCCTGGCACACGGGACTGTCCCGAGGACATGTATTCCTCTCAGAAAACTTGGACAGCAGATTTTGGCTTCATATCTGAGTGGGACAACATTCAGAGACATTTCCAGTCATGAATTCAGCACAGGATGTAGCACTGAAACTTGCTCAGGAGTGAGCTGAAATCGTTGCCAAGTATGACAGAGGGCGAGAAGGTGCAGAGAGTGAACCGTGGGAAGACTGATCACCTTGTTTACAAAGTCGCAGAGAGATTTGGCTTTTTACGTGAGGAGGAGCTCCCACATCACAATGCGGCTGTGGAACGGCAAAAGCACCTGGAATTTGAAAGAACTACCAAATGGCTGAAAATGCTAAAAGGATGGGAAAATACAAGAACACTGAGAAGTTTCACAGAAGAATTTACAAAGGAATCCAGCTCAGAGGTGAAGTCTGGGCTCTCCTTGAGATCCCTAAAGTGAAAGAGGAAAAAAGAGACCTTTATAGTAAATTAACACACAGGGCACGAGGTTGTTCACCTGATATCAGACAAATGGACCTTGACGTCAACAGCACATTTAGGGACCATATTATGTTGAGAGACAGATATGGTGTTAAGCAGCAAATCTTATTTCATGTTCTTGCTGCATACTCTATTTATAATACGGAAGTCGGGTATTGCCAGGGCCTGAGCCGGATCACAGCTTTGCTCCTCATGTATATGAACGAGGAAGAGGCCTTCTGGGCCCTGGTCAAACTCTCCTCAGGCCCCAAGCATGCCATGCACGGCTTTTTTGTCCAAGGTTTCCCCAAGTTCTTGAGGTTTCAAGAACATCATGAAAAAATACTGAATAAGTTTCTGTCCAAGCTTAAGCAACATTTGCATTCTCAAGAAATCTACACAAGTTTTTACACAATGAAATGTTTTTTTCAATGTTTCCTTGATCGTACTCCCTTTACATTAAACCCCAGAATATGGAATATCTACATCTTTGAAGGAGAATGTGTTCTTACTGCTATGTCTTACACAATCTTAAAATTACACAAAAAACATCTAATGAAATTGTCTATGGAAGAAATGGTAGAATTTCTACAGGAAACTCTGGCAAAGAATTTTTTCTTTGAAGACGACTTTGTTATAGAACAACTTCAGATTTCTATGGCAGAACTAAAGTGGGCGAAATTAGCCCTTCCAGAACCTGGGAAAGAAGATGAATATCCAGAGAGACCTTTGGGGCAGCTTCCACCTGAAATCCTTTGTAGAGGCATCAGTCACCTGAGCAATGGACAGAGAAGCGTGGGCAGGCCGAGTCCCCACGGGGATGGCCGGAGAGAGAGTGGAGTGTCGCCTAAGAAGGAGGAGCAGTCCCCTCACCGCCAAAGCAGGGCTGGGACCCCGGAGCGAGGGACGGAGCCCAGACGGAAGTTGGTGGAGGAGGAGAGAAAAAGCCCAAGGAAGAGGCAGATCTTCAAAGGAAACCTCCGTCAGGTGCACAGGACCAGTCCAGGCCGTCTGATCACGCAGCTGCTAACCAAAACAGCAACGCCACTTCCATTGTCCTCAGGGAATTCGTGCCCAGGAATCTACTGTGGACAGGGCTGCCTGGTATGCAGCGGAGGGCAGGGGCCACCCGGCTCTGCAGATGCCCGTCCGCGAAAGTCCTGGATGAGGATGGGAAGCGGGGCTCCACCGTCTCACAGCACCACAACGTGCCTGGCGACAGCGCGCCCAGCCAGGATGCTGACAGCGGCTCTCCCGTGGAGAAGGCACTGGACAGGGCCTACTCTAAGAGCCGGAGGAGCGTCCTGTACCCCAGCAGCCCGAGGTGGCTGGCCAAGCCGAGCCGTAGCCCGCTCCAAGTGCCCAACAGGTTCACCTTCAAAGTGCAGCCCCTGGGGCCCAGCTCCTCTGGACAGGGACGTCCAAGGCCCGTGCCCACCCCCCTATGGCGGCGCCGCTGCTCCCCATGGAAGGGCCCCCCAGCGCTTCCCCGCGTCCCTCCACCTTGGCCCTGGGGCTCACGGGCACCCTTCCTGGAGGCCTTACAGCTCCTCTCTTTCGGTGGACATTTCTCCAGAGAAGTCATAAGGCCACCTGGCCCCTCTTGTCCTGCCCTCTAGTCAGATAGAAGTCCTTCCTGTTGATCTTGGTGCTGGGGGATATTCGGGCAATTCGGGGTCACCAAAGAACGGGCAACTCATCTTTCCTCCAATGGATTACTTGCCAAATACCAGAAGTGGCCGGAAGTTAGTTACACGTGCAGACTCGAGGTGCACCGGTCCTGGACTCCAGACGCTGGCTGCAGCAATGTGCCCAGATATGCGGCCTTTCTGCACGTCCCGTTTCAGGACCACGGCCTGCCGGCGGTCTTGGTGGACGGTCCGGTGAGGTGTGGACCTTCCCACGGTGGAAAGTGCCAGTCCTGGGTATCATTTTTCAGGGCCCCCGCCTCCAGTCTACCACTACAGAAACCAGGACGGGCTTTCTATTCAGGAGTCAGTGTTGCTGTGAGAATTGATCTATACTTGCTGAAGAGAACTGAAACCGCACGTAACCTTCATTGCTATGTCTGTAATTGCCAAAGTAGTATTTTCGACTCTTGTAAACGATTCGCACAACCCTGGCATCGGTTAGTGGTAAGAATATATGGAAATGTCTTCATCCGTTTAAATTACATCATCACTGACCCTGTTAAAAGAGTTTACCCTGAAACATAGCAATGGCATTTAGGGATGCACGCACAACAGTTATTTATTACTCAGCTCCATTTATATCTTTCTAAAAACATGGACATTTGTACTCTGTTGGCCCATTCTATTTTGACTAATGTTACAAAATACTGAAAATCTCTAGAATAGTTATATTTAAGGTTATGTGTAGTGTAAATGTCTTCCCACACAGTTGAACACAGAGCTAAAGAAAGTTTTTCAAAAACTTTTTATCCAATCCATGGAATAATGTTATTTTTTTTCTTAATGTGTCTTTTACTCCAGTTTGATTTGTTTTCACATTTTTAACCTAGGTCCTAAATGGACTAAAGACTTCCCCTGACTTTGTTAACTCAGCATCTCACAGAATGCTCCTCCTACTCCTGCAGTTGCTGCCATTTTCTTTGAATCTAAAAATGAAATACATTGGAGAGAAAGGCTAACCACTTAATGGTGCTTCAAAGTAATATCATGGCCGGAGGTGTAGGGCTCCTCCTGGCTGTTTACCAGACCAGTCTAGTGCTCTCATGGTTCTGGCGTGACTGCTGCGGAGCTCAGGCTGGTCCCCCCCCAGATGCAAAGGCAGGGTTGGGCTCCCTCCTCAGGCGTTGCAACATGGCGATCGCCCAGGGCTGACCTGCAGACTCTGAAATGTCCCTGGAGGCAGAACTGACAGTGCTCAGCTCTGCTACACGGTGCTCGGGTGCGTGATCCTCTCCTAGCTTGCTTTAGAGAGTGTAGGTAGTGGATTTAACTGTTTTTAATTGGGCCATTGAATTATCAATGTAAAAAATCATAAAAAAATGATCCTAATTGTTAGTAGGAGTTTAGGATTTTGATCTTTTAAAAAAAAATAGTATTATTATTTTCAATGCTTTTGAAAGTATAATTTTTTTTTTTGAAAATAATTCAGGTTCATGGTAAAAAATAAAATTAGTATTATCTTTTAAAATATTCCATTACATTACAACTACCAAAACACTGATGAGGTTTTGGGCACTCCTAGAAAGTATCACTTCATGTTTAACTGGGGAGCCTGTTCAACATTCTTTGCTCACCTTTGAATACTAGAGAGTAGAAAACCTAACATTGATGGTTCTTGCTGTTGCAAGTTGGGGAGTTAAGTTTTCTTTTCTTTTCTTTTTTTTTTTTTTTTTTATTAAATCACAGCTGCATACATTAGTGCAATCAAGGGGTACAATGTGCTGATTTCACTTACAATCTGAAATGTTTTCATCAAACTGTTTAACATTGCCTTCATGGCCTTTTCTTTTCTTTTCTTCCAGTGGTAAGACAGAATTTATTTACAGAAAAGAATACAGAAAACACTAAAGCTCCTGGTAGAGAGAGAGAATTCAAGTGGGAGAGAAAAGCTCTCTCCCTTTCTCTCCCGGTCTTTCCCCGTCTCCTCCTTTAGGCTTTTAGTCTCAGGGTATACATAGATGTATGGGTTCCTTGACCAGGAAACGAATGAACACAGTCCCTTCCGCCGGGCAAGGTGAATGAATGTATAAATGAATGAACACAGTCCTTTCTGCTGGGCAAAGTGAGTGAATGTATCAGTGAATGGACACAGTCCATTCATGGAATTGAGGCCTAGGAAATTCACATGAAACTGTCCTAGGCATAGGAAATGGGGGTTCCACATTTAGTCCTAAGTGTAAAGTGAAGGAGACACCAAGGCACAGGTGACTCCTCAGCAGTTGTCCAGTCTTTTTGGCTATTGGAGCCTCCGGTGGGGGTTGGAGGTCCCCCTCCTTGCCTGTCATCCACTCCACTGGTTCTTCAGCTGGCTGCCGCAGCACTGACACCACCAACGAGGAGGCGGCAGGTCTGCCAGCTCCACTGAGCTGGCTAGGGCACCAAATGTCCTGCATCAATTCTCCCTCTCTGAGTAGAAACTCTTACTGCTGTTAGGAAAAAAGGGCGAAGACTCAATCTAACTGCTTCCTGCTGAATTAGGCAATGATAGAAGGAGGCAGTTAGGGTTTCTCTGGAGGGAGAGTGATACAGGGGTTCATGGACTCGAACCATCTTTACTGCACTTGGCTTGATGACATTTAAATGTTGGTGGTCTGTGGTCGGCTGTTTTCATTGTCTGCCTCCATAGAAGATGGAGGGTTCCAAGATTTTACTCGTGAATGATATATCCAGGAATCAGCTCCTATAACTTTAACAGCTGTAGAGGAAGACAAGATAACAGGAAAGGGGACTTTCCAAGTTGGAGTTAGGGAAGGTGAATTAGAGAGGAGAGTTTTGATCATGACTAGATCTCCAAGAGGGAAAAGTTCCTGTTCTAGTTGGTATGTCCCTCCCCAAAAGGGGAGCAGGACTTTCAGGCATGATTAGGGAGGCATGAGAGAATAGCAAGTCATCCCAATTGCAGCTTAAAGGCTGGGAGAAAAATTTGGTAACTGGCTTTCCAGACACCCCCTGTATAGTTATGGATTT
>CAUYON010053349.1:0-11945 GCA_963573935.1 Arctocebus calabarensis | reverse complement strand
GGCACTCTGCCTGTGTCTTGTGCTTGGGAAAGTGGAATGAAACGTCACCCAGCAACTTGTGCTTCAGCTGGTATTAATGTGTAGATATCATTCTGTAGCTGTTAACTGCGAGTTTAGCTTGAATTAAGGGATTTGGGGGACAATTTAACTTAATTATTGCTAGTTTTGAAATGTCTTTGTAGGAGTAGGGCTGGCGCATATGAGCAATATGTAAGATTAGGAGATGGGATCACACTTATCTGTGTTCCTATGGAAATTATTTGAACATTTGTTTTATGTGGATTTTTATTCACTTTTCAGACATGCTATGAAAGAGCACCCCTCCACTACACAGCAAGCATTTGTAGCTTGGTCAGTGGCAGAATGGAACTGGCAAAAAAGCTTAGTGTTGTGATCTGTTTTAAGAATAAAGTATCTTGAAATAAAAAAAAAAAAAGAAGAAGAAAATGTGGATATAATTTACTAAATGGAACTGGCTGAACTGCAGAATTATGACTCTCTGAAAGACACATTCAAGTCAAGCAGCCTTCCTAATTTCTATGCATCTCTCCCCCTCTGAGACATATCCTAATCTCAGGAACCATGCACTCAAAATGGCAACCATCTTTGGCAGCACTTATGTCTGTGAACAAACTTTTTCCAGAATGAAACATCTGAAATGTCCAACCAAATCTAGAGTAACTGATTCATGCTTGCATCACTTGTTATGACTAGCAGTGACAAATA
Source organism: Arctocebus calabarensis (assembly GCA_963573935.1). NCBI lineage: Eukaryota > Metazoa > Chordata > Mammalia > Primates > Lorisidae > Arctocebus > Arctocebus calabarensis. The sequence goes on along the minus strand of CAUYON010053349.1, from coordinate 11,219 downwards.
TGGAACTGGACATTGACCATCTCAGCCAAAAGCAGGCCCATAGTTCCCATTGAAATACTGGTAAGATTGTTGAATTAACTTTATTTGTTCTTCATTTTAAATATTGTATTTTTTCCCATTTTTTTTTTACTTCAAAATAAGATATGTGCAATGTGCATAGGAATTTGTTTATATATATTTTTTCAACTATAGTCCAGCCCACCAATGGTCTGAGGGACAGTGAACTGGCCCTCTGGTTAAAGAGTTTGAGGACCCCTGCTTTACATCATATGCCATCAGGAGAGTGCAAATTAAACCAACAAGGAGATAACTGTTTAAATGGCAAAAATCCAGAACACATGCAACACCCAATGTTAGCAAGGATGTGAGACAGCAGGAACTCTCATTCATTGATCATAGGAATCCAAGATGGCATTGGTCATTTTATAAAAAGGACACCTGTGCTCAAATGTTTATCGCAACACAATTCACAGTTGCAACGATGTGGAAACGACCCAAGGCCTACCAATACATGAATCGATTAATAAAATGTGGTATATGTGGAGGTGGAGCAAGATGGCGGACCAGTAACAGCTTCCTTGCAGCTGGGCACAGTGAGACTGGGGAGAGAGGACTTCAGGCATCTCTGCCAGGCAGGATCTGCCCAGAAACTTCCCTTTGGGGACACAGGGAGACAGCGTGAGGCTTCTGGACACCTTGAGGAAGGCTAAAGAGGCAGAGATTGGGCAAGGGGTTGCATCTGTTCGTTCGGTCTGATCCTGTCGGCGGCTGTGGGTGGAGCAGCAGTGGGAGTGCAGGCTGGAAGAGCCTTGCCTGTTAGCCATTTTGAGGCAGAGCCTCAAGCTGTCACCCTGGATAGAGTGTCGTTACATCACAGCTCACAGCAACCTCCAACTCCTGGGCTCAAGCGAGTCTCTTGCCTCTGCCTCCCAAGTAGCTGGGACTGCAGGCACCCACCACAATGCCCGGCCATTTTTTGGTTGCAGCTGTCATTGTTGTTTGGCAGGCCCTGGCTGGATTCGAACCTGCCACCTCAGGTGTACGTGGCTGGTGCCTTAGCCCGCTGAGCCACAGGCGCAGAGCCACGTTTGATGACTTTTTAGGTTTCTTTTTTGTTTGAGACAGTTTTGCTCTGTCACATGGGTTAGAGTGCAGTGGTGTGATCAAAGCTCAGTGCAACCTCAAACTCCTGGACTCCAGCAATCCTCCTGCCTCAGCCTTCTGAGCAGCTGGGACCACAGGTGTGCACCATAATGTCTGGCTAATTTTTTCTATTTTCAGTGGCGATGGAATCTTGCTCTTGCTTAGGGTGGTCTTGAACTCCTGACCACAGGGAACTTTGCACCTTAGACTCCCAGAGTGCTGAGATTACAGGTGTGAGCCACCACACTTGGCCTTGATGTATGTTTTGTTGTCCTTGTGATGCAGTACAGCATTTGCAGAAACCAAACAGAATCTTAGCAACCTCAGTAATCCTCTGTCATGTATGGTGTGATGGAAGCTTGAACTTGAGAATCTTGTATCAAAGCTTTATTTACAAAGCTATAGTATCTCTTAGTTGTTTATACTTTGGTCTGTAGCTATTCATATTAAATTTTTACTAGTACTAAAATCAACACATTATCATTCAAGTTCCTTGATTCTGTTTTTATAGCTTATCATTTTGTCAGGTGAACTCACATGTGTCACAGAAAGATTTAGTAAGATCTAGTAGACATATACTAACTTTCTCTGGGTTCTAGTTAGTAGTGTCAATATTTAGAGGCTAGGTATTGTATTTAGGAACTATGTGAACAAGTAAATGATTTCTTTCCATGGTGTTACCCAAATGTAGCAAATGGAATTCTTTTCTCCTGTAGAAACAAATTTAATGCTAATACATTTTTACCATACCCTTTAAAATGTCTTCTCTCTCCACAGGCATGCTCAGTCCCTGGCTGCTCTCCAGGCTTACTCTCACTGGTTAGCACAGTATTGCAGCGAAGCTCATCGGCAGAATACACAGCAGTTTGTGACGCTAATCTCTACCACCATGGATGCAGTCACACCTCTAATCAGCACCAAGGTCTTGAAACAGCGAAGGCTACACCTTTTATCTAGCTCTCTGTCTTTATGTCCATATATCCATTTGCTGTAAAATCAAAGTATTACACAGTTAGGTCCATAATTATTACCACTATCACAGTTAGGTCCATAATTATTACCACTATGATACAGCCATGTGTTATTTAATGTTCCTTTTTTAGTTGCAGTCCATGTACATTAAAATATCTTTATTTTGTCAGTTGCCCAAGGCCCATACAAATGAAAAAGTAAAATATTGTTCAGATTTACAGACTAAAAAGTTATGCTTTTTAATCCTTTCCTTTGAAACATTTTCCTTCTCAAGTTAAGTGCTTTCAGGACATAGTTGTACAGGCATATCTCAGTTTACTAGCGCTTCACAGATACTGCCTTTTTTTTAGTTTAAAAATTAAAGTTTTGGCTTGGTGCCTGTGGCTCAAGTGGCTAAGGCGCCGGCCACATACACCTGAGCTGGCAGGTTTGAATCCAGCCCAGGCCCGCCAAGCAACGATGGCTGCAACAAAAAAATAGCCGGACATTGTGGTGGGTGCCTGTAGTCCCAGCTACTTAGGAGGCTGAGGCAGGAGAATCGCTTGAGCCCAGGAGTTGGAGGTTGCTGTGAGCTGTGATGCCACGGCACTCTACCCAGGGCGAGAGCTTGAGCCTCTGTCTCCAAAAAAAAAAATTGAAGTTTTATGGCAAGTCCACATTGATAAGTCTATCAGTGTCTTTTTTCCAGCAGTTCGTTCTACATTTGTCATAGTGGTTTATGATTGGTGATCTTTAGTCTTACTGTTGTAATTCTTCTTCTTACCTGTAGAAGAGCACAAACTTAATTGATAAATGTGGGTGCTGTGACTGTTCTCTCACCGACCATTCTCCCACTCTGTGCTTGTCCTCAGGCTTCCCTATTCCTTGAGACAAAACAATATTGAAATTAGGCCGATTATGGCTTGGCGCCTGTAGCTCAGCGGCCAAGGCGCCAGCCACATGCACTGGAGCTGGCGGGTTTGCATCTAGCCCAGGCCCAACAACAATGACAACTACAACAACAAAATAGGCAGGTGTTGTGGCGGGCGCCTATAGTCCCAGCTACTTGGGAGGCTGAGGCAAGAGAATCATTTAAGCCCAGGAGTTAGAGGTTGCTGTGATCTGTGACGCCACGACTTTCTACCTAGGGTGATAGCTTGAGACTCTTGTCTCAAAAAAAAGAAAAAAAAAGAAAGAAGAAAGAAATTAGGCTGATTGATAATCCTTCAGTGTCTTCTAAATGTTCAAATGAAAGGAAGACTTAGACATCTCTCACTTTAAATCAAAAGCTAAACATTATTATGTTTAATGAGGAAGCCATGTTGAAAGGTGTGATAAGCTGAAAGCTAGGTCTCTTACGCCACATAGCCAAATTGTGAGTATAGAGGAAAAGTTCTTGGAGGAAATTAAAAGTGCTTCTCTGGTGAACACATGAATGGTAAGAAAGCAAAAATAGCTTTAGTGCCTTTTTTTTTTTTTTTTTTTTTTACTATAGACAGAGTTTCATTTTGTTACCCTCAGTAGAGTGTCATGGCATCACAACTCATAGCAAACTCGAACTCTTAGGCTTAAGCAGTTCTCTTGTCTCAGCCTCCCAGTAGCTGGGACTACAGGCACCTGCCACAATGCCCTGCTATTTTTGTTGTTGTTGTTGCAGTTGTCATTGTTGTTCTGCAGGCCCAGGCTGGGTTTGAACCGGCCAGCCTGGGTGTATGTGGCCGGTGCCATAACCACTGTGCTACAAGTGCTGAGCCTATTTGTTTTATGTGAGACAGAGTCTCACTGTGTTGCCCTCAGTAGAGTGCTATGGCATCACAGCTCACAGTAACCTCAAACTCTTGGGCTTAAGAAATTCTTTTGCCTCAACCTCCCAAGTAGCTGAGACTACAGGTGCCTGCCATAATGCCTGGTTATTTTTTGCTGTTGTTGTCATTGTTGTTTAATAGGATCCGGCCGGGTTTGGACTGCCAGCCCTAGTTTATGTAGCCTGCGCCCTAACCACTGAGCTATGGGGGCCGAGCCTTTAGTGCAATTTTGAAGGCTGAGAGAGGTAAGGAAGCTGCAGGGCTCAAGCTGTCGCCCTGGGTAGAGAGCTATGGCATCATATCTCACAGCAACCTCCAACTCCTAGGCTCAAGCAGTTCTCCTCAAGCAGTTCGCCTCCCAAGTAGCTGGGATTACAGGAGCCTGCCACAATGCCCGGCTATTTTTTGGTTGCAGCTGTGATTGTCATTTGGCGGGCCCTGGCTGGATTCGAATCCGTCAGCTCAGGTGTATGTGGCTGGCACATTAGCGATTGAGGCACAGGCGCCAAGCCATAAACATATCTTTTGTACTTACTGGGAAACCAAAAAATTTGTTTGCCTCATTTTATTATGATATTTGCTTTATTGTGGTAGTCTAGAACTGAACCTACAATGCCTCTTTATCCTTCCAGACTTTTATCCATCTTTACATGATAGTAAAAGTTTGTAGATAGTGAGATATATATCAGTTTTTGCCTAACAAAATATGCCTTGATTTTCTTTACATATGTATGTAGAGTGACTTCAGTTTTTTAAATTGCCTTGTGCTGTTCTTTTGTGAGAATATATTATAATTTTCCTATTGATAGAAAGGAGCTTCCTTTTTCTTATTTGTTTTTTTTTTTTTGGTCTGTGTGACAGAGTCTCACTATGTTGCCCTTGGTAGAGTGCTGTATCACAGCTCACAGCAACCTTAAACTCTTGGGCTGAAGCGATTCTTTTGCCTCAGCCTCCACAGTAGCTGGGACTACAAGTGCCCGCCACAGTGTCTGGCTACTTTTTTTTTTTTGGTTGCAGTTGTCATTGTTGTTTAGCAAGCCCTGGCAGGGCTTGAACCCACCAACCTCGGTGTATGTGGCTGGCGCCCTACTTACTGAGCGAGCTATGGGCGCTGAGCCTTTAAGTCTGTCTTTCTACACATCTGCTAGGGGCCTCTCGGGTGTATTCCTGGAGGTTGAATGACTGAGTCAAAGGTTATATCCATGTAAAATTTGACAGTTTCTATTAAGTTGTTTTCTAAGAACAGTGCAAATTTATAGTACTAGTGCATAAAGATGCTTATTTTTCTACTTTTTCTTGTAGTCTTAATCACAAATAGCCTTTTGTACCACTTTTAACAATGTATTGTTTTAATTAGAGCAGTGTATTGTTTATCATAAATTTATGTTGTGTTTATAATTATAATTTGTAAAAGAGTTGTAACTTTCCATTGAGAATATTTCATAATTTACCTTGCCATTGCTAGACTTTTAGACTGCCTACATTAAAACAAAGGAAACATGACAATGAATTCTGAAATGTGTGTATTCATGAATGCAGTTTTGTCCTTTCAGATAATTTCCTTAGAATGAGTAGAGATTATAGGGTTGTAATAGGTTAGGAATATTTTTTTATTTATTAGAGACAGAGTCTCCCTTTATTGCCCTTGGTAGAGTGCCGTGGCATCACACAGCTTACAGCAACCTCCAACTCCTGGGCTTAGGCGATTCTCTTGCCTCATCCTCCCGAGTAGCTGGGACTACAGGCACCTGCCACATCACCCAGCTATTTTTTTTTTTTGTAGTTTGGCTGGAGCTGGGTTTGAACCTGCCACCCTGGTATATGAGGCTGGCACCCTACCCACTGAGCCACAGGTGCCGCCCAGGTAAGGAATATTTTGTGGTTCTAGGAAATTAAACTAATATTTGTTTTGTAAATAATTCTAAGTGCCTCAACTCTGGTATGCTGTTTTTACTACATTCTTACTAGCATTAGGTCCTAATTTCTAAAACTTTCTCTTTTTGCTAATTTGAAAGTGACAATGGCACTTATACTAGGTTTTTGATGGACATATTGAGGTCAGAGCAGTACGAGAGACTAGTACTACTGATGAAATAAAGTTGGGGATGCAGAGAGGTCTTGAGGAGTGAGATGAAGAATCCCAGTTGTCTAAAGGGGAAGACTTGGATAATATGTCCAAGAGTTTGCCATATGATTTCATGGTGATAAGGAGCCACTATAGGTTCTTGAACTGAGAAGTGATTGAGTTCAAAGCTGCCAGTGACTATCAAGGAGAAACTGGAGTAGGTGATCCTAGCCTGAGGGCAGGTACTATGGACACAACAGTGAAGATGAGTATCTCGTCATCGAGAGTCTTTGTTGACAATGAGATTTCTGGAGCCAGAGCTTAGGTGGTATGGTTTGGCAGCCAAGAACCATATGAGCACCTCAGTAAAGTTCTTCTAAAGAAGTCAAACAGGACATGTAGTGAGTTAATGACTTCTTCTCTCTCCAGGTCCAGGACAAGTTGCTGCTCTCTGCGTGCCATTTACTGGTCTCACTGGCCACCACTGTCCGGCCTGTCTTTCTTATCAGCATCCCTGCAGTGCAGAAAGTTTTCAACAGAATCACTGATGCCTCTGCCCAGCGACTTGTTGATAAGGTGAAGCCCTAAAACTGCTCCAGAGCCAGGTGGCTCAGACCCAAGGAACCTGAGGAAGAGTCTAGCATTTATTTTTGCACATTTATTTTTAGCATTTATTTTTCCAGAGTTTACATGCCAACATAGATTTCTTACATGTATGGCACTGACATAGCCTCAGTGATTCGTATACTGCCCTTTCTAATGCAAGCAGTCAGTGTGCTGGTTTCTATGAGAAAAAGCTCCTTTGAAAATGCAGAGAAGTTTTCTTCTGCTTTGCCAACTCTGTATTTCTTATTTTAAGGTTGAGAAGCTCTAGTTAAGTTTTCTTCAGAATCTTCCCCAGAAGCTCAGGCCATAAATTTAAAAGCAGGCAAGAAAAATGGGTTGGGTACCGTAGGAGGGGATTTGAAACAGGTACTTAGGAGCATCTGGATGTGAGTACATTGCTTCCAAGCTGGGGCGAAGGACACATGGACAGCAAGAGACTCTTCTGACAGCTTAGTTCTAAGCAGTTTCTCAGAGTATGTCAGAAGCCAATAGCTGAGGGACATATTAGATTCAATGTATACAGTGTCATTTCTCCTCTGAATGCTTCTAAACCAGATTAGAGGATAAATGAGGGCACCAGGAATGATTATTGAGGCTGGCCCTAAGTTATGCTAGACACTGACAGGGTATTATTGCTTCATTTCTCTTTTTTCCTTTGGCTGCCTTAAGGTGGACTAATGGCCCTGTCTAGGTTGGTTATTTATTTATTTATTTATTTAGAGACAGAGCCTCAATCTGTCACCCTTGGCAGGGTGCCGTGGCATTACAGCTCACAGCAACCTCCAACTCCTGGGCTCAAGCGTTTCTCCTGCCTCCGCCTCCCAAGTAGCTGGTGGTACAATGCCTGGCTATTTTTTGGTTGCAGCCATCATTGTTTGGCGGGCCGAGCCTGTCCAGGTTATAAGAAAGAAGCTGAGGGTGCTAAAGGCTGCGGTAGGCATGGCTGCTGTGTTCTCTGTTGCTCTTTGATTTCTGATGGGTGCCTTTTGGGTCTCTTCTAGGCTCAAGTGTTGGTGTGCCGAGCCCTCTCCAATATCTTGCTGCTTCCGTGGCCAAATCTTCCAGAGAATGAGCAACAATGGCCTGTGCGCTCTATCAACCACACCAGCCTCATCTCTGCACTCTCCCAAGACTATCGCAACCTGAAACCCAATGCTGTTACCCCACAGAGAAAGATGCCACTGGATGACAGTAAGTGACCCTAGGCAGGAACAACCTAGGGAGAGAAGTGGAACAGGCATTGTTCTTCTTTTGTGACAGATAAGATTTGCATCTGAGGCTCCTGAGGTCCACTTCTTTGTCCATAGTCACACAGCTGCTAAGCAGGAAAGTTAGACTAAATTGCTATGGAGTTCAGTTAACACATCAGCTGGACCTATTTCCTGAATGCACATTTATCCCTTCTTTTATTTGAAATGTAAAAATGTTAGATACCTGCAAAACACATCCATGGAAAACATTCTTGGTGGTACCTTCTATAGATAAATCTTGTGTCGGGCGACGCCTGTGGCTCAGCGAGTAGGGCGCCGACCCCATATACCGAGGGCTGAGGGTTCAAACCCGGCCCCGGCTGAACTGCATCAAAAATTAGCTGAGCGCTGTGGCGGGCGCCTGTGCTCCCAGCTACTTGGGAGGCTGAGGCAAGAGAATCGCTTAAGGCCAAGAGCTGGAGGTTGCTGTGAGCTGTGACTCCACAGCACTCTACCGAGGGCGATAGAGTGAGACTCTGTCTCCACATAAATAAATAAATAAATAAATTTTGTGGAAATTATGATCCATTTCAGATACATATGTAGCCAAAGCAGTTGACTTCTACACACTAGGAAAATGGCATTCTTTATTTTTTAAAGATAGAGGCTCAGTGCCTGTAGCTCAGTAGCTAGGGCACCATCCACATACATCAGGGCTGACGGATTTGAATCCAGCCTGGGTCTGCCAAATAACAATGACAATTACAACAAAAAAATAGCTAGGAGTTAGCTATTTAATAGAGCCTGTAGTCCCAGCTACTTGGGAGGCTGACGCAAGAGGTTTGTTTGAGCAAGAGGTTTGTTTGAGCCCAAGACTTTGAGATTGCTGTGAGCTGTGACATCATGTCAGTCTACCGAGGGTGACACAGTAAGACTCTGTCTCAAAAAAATAATAATAAATAAATAAAGGTAGAGTCTTGCTGTGTCACCTGGACTCAAGTGCAGTGTATGATGATAGCTCACTACATCCTTGAACTCCTGGGCTCAGCAGATCCTCCTGACTCAGTCTCCTGAATTAACTAGAGCAGACTACAAGCAGTTCTTACCAAACTTGGTCAATTTTTTTTTTTTTGAGACAGAGCCTCAAGCTGTCACCCTGGATAGACTGCTGTGGCATCACAGCTCACAGCAACCTCCAATTCCTGTTCTTGAGCGAGTCTCCTGCCTCCACCTCCCAAGTAGCTGGGACTACAGGCGCCCGCCACAACGCCTAGCCATTTTTTGGTTGCAGCCGTCGTTGTTGTTTGGCAGGCCCGGGCTGGATTCGAACCTGCCAGCTCAGGTGTATGTGGCTGGCGCCTTAGCCCGTTGAACCACAGGCGCCGAGCCAAACTTGGCCAATTTTAACATTTTTTATGGAGACAGGGTCTTACTATGTTATTGCATCCTGGTCTTGAACTCCTGGCCTCTAAGAATGCTAGGATTATAGATATGAGCCACTATACCCAGCCTGGGAAAATGAATTTAAGAATTATCTTTTGTAATTGGTTTTAGCCTTTTAAAAAATACAAGATATTTCAGAGATTTTGAGCCTGGTAGTTCAAAAATGGCTCTTAAAGAATGTATAGAGCTGTGGTTCTCAATATGTGGGTTGCGACATTAGGAAGGTTGAAAACCACTGGTATAGAGGGAGAAAAAATGAATCAAGAAAATTCTGGTTTAACGATAAGGTATCAGGTTTCTCTGAAAAATCTTTCTGAAATAATTGGATCACCTGAACTCAGGAGTTTGAGACCAGCCTGAGCAAAGGGAGACCCCAGTGTTGTGGCAGGTAGTGGCCTGTAGTCCCAGCTACTCAGGAGGCTGAGATAAAAGGATCATTTGAGCCTAGGAGTTTGAGATTGCTGTGAGTTATGACACCATGGCACTGAACTCAGGGTGACAGAGCAAGACTCGATGTCTCAAAAATTTAAATACTGTACAATCTGTTTTCACAATAAATAATGGAGCACCATTCAATGGTATCATTTATAGAATGTCAACAAAAATCCTTTGTGAACTATCAGAAATAGTAACAAATAGTCAGCATTCTTTTTTAAAACACTACTTTTATACCAGGAAGATTAAAATATGTTCATTGTACAAGTATATTAAAATAGTAAAAAAAAAAAAGAAAAAGGAAACTCCTAAATTTTACTGGTTTTAATATTTTAGAAAGTAACTGTTTTAACTATGCCTTTGTATCTTTTTTTTTTTTTTTTTTTTTTTTAAATAAAGAGTCTAAAATTATCGCCCTGGGTAGAGTGCCGTGGCGTCACACTGCTCACAGCACCCTCCAGCTCTTGGGCTTAAGCGATTCTCTTGCCTCAGCCTCCCGAGTAGCTGGGACTACAGGCGCACGCCACAGCGCCCGGCTATATGCCTTTGTATCTTAAGTATTTTTAAAGAATTCAGTAATTCATTTAATTCCCACATCAGCCTTATGAGTTAGATAGTGTTCTTACTGTAATTTTACCTTTTTTTTGGAGACACAGCCTCAAGCTGTAGCCCTGGGTAGAGTGCCGTGTACCATGGCATCACAGCTCACAGCAACCTCCAACTCCTCTTACTGTAATTTTATCCAGTCAACCTGGATAAAATATTTATATATATAAACCTCCTTTGTCAATATATAAAAAGACCAAGTAACTTTGCTTAGGGGGTTTACATATAGGTATTGTGGAGTCATGTTTTATAAAGTTTATCTTCTTGTGTAGGAGTAGCACCTAATATTACATTTTAGTGGCCAGAGTAAGCTACATGGCCAGTGCTTAATTTCAAGTAGCTGAGAAATATGAACTGTTCACTGTGTGGCATTAATGATGTCCTCAGTGAACATAAAGCCATAGTTAATGAACATAAAACCAGGATCTCCTGAGCCCAGGAGTTCAAGGATGTAGTGAGCTATGATCTCACCACTGTTAACCATGTCAACAGTTTATTGACCACTGTGTGCCAGGCACTAGGTTGAAAAATTTGTGTACATTATTTCACTTAATCTTCTCCATAATCCTGGGGCGTCTGTCTTATTGTCTTCATTCCATGGTGTTGAAATGAAGGTTTAGAGCATTCTCTTTTTCCTATTCTAACATTATACTTTTTAAAAATTTCAAGTGTGGCTCAATGCCTGTAGCACAGTGGTTATGGTACCAGCCACATACACCAAGGCTGGCAAGTTCGAACCCAGCCTGGACCAGCTAAAGAACAATGACAACTGCAACAAAAAATAGCTGGGTGGGCTGGGCGCCTGTGGCTCAGCGGGCTAAGGCACCAGCCACATACACCTAAGCTGGCGGGTTCGAATCCAGCCTGGGCCCGCCAAACAACAATGATGGCTGCAGCCTAAAAATGGCCGGGCGTTGTGGCGGGCGCCTGTAGTCCCAGCTACTTGGGAGGTGGAGGCAAGAGACTGGCTTGAGC
>CAUYON010053348.1:0-11559 GCA_963573935.1 Arctocebus calabarensis | reverse complement strand
GCAGGGGTGAGTGTGGGATGAGTGGGGTGCAGGGGTGAGTGTGGGATGAGTGTGGGGCGCGAGGTGAGTGTGAGATGAGTGGGGCACAGGGGTGAGTGTGAGATGAGTGGGGCACAGGGGTGAGTGTGGGATGAGTGGGGCGCAGGAGTGAGTGTGAGATGAGTGCGGGGCGCAGGGGTGAGTGTGAGATGAGTGCGGGGCGCCGGGGTGAGAGCGGGGTGAGTGCGAGGGCTCTGGTGAGGTCGGGCAGAGTGTGGGGCGGCGGGGTGAGTGCGGGGCGCTGGGGTGAGTGTAGAGCCGCCGGTGAGTGTGTGGGGGGTGAGTACCGGGTGGGTTGGAGGTGGCCGAGACTCCTGGAGGTTCCGACGGGGAGCCCGCCCCTTCCTTTCCTTGGGAAGGTCGCAGACCCCCAGATACCCGGACAGCACCTCCCCTCACCTTTTCAAAGAGACTGCAGGTGTGGTTGGCACAGGAAGGGAGCGCGGGGGTGGGGGGGGGACAGTCTGCCCTCACGGAGCAGCTTGTGCGCCTGGCCCTTCCAGCCTTACTCTGTTCTCAGTATGTGACGTCGTACTGCAGTTGCAAAATCCTGCCAGAATATGACTTTTATATTAAAATACGTTTGGAACTTCAAGATATTTATCCTTTGGTATTTTCAGCGCCTTCCCAAGTCCGAGTGAAATGCTGGAGCAAACACTGCTTGTGCTTAGTGCTGCGTCCGGTTTTATTATATCTTGTGTATTTACTCACTTTAGTGGAATGAAGATTTATACTCGAGAATGGTTTTGTAATTTAATCTAGAAAGTTGGCTTCAAAACTTCAGCTGCCCACTGGAAGTGTAGTCGGAAATAATTCGGACAAAAGTCTTTCTTTTGTTAAGTGCTGGTATTTGGGGATAGATTTGACACTCCTGTGATGTCACTTTGAAAATAACGTGTCAAACAACTTAGCTTTAATGACCCACAACAGTGATTTTTCTTACCCAAGAATAATAGCAGAAGACCTATGAGGAGAAAATTTTCTTTGTTTTTGATAAACCACATGGTCACATGTGCTCTGTAATTTTAAATTATGGTTCTTAAGTAAAAAATCTCTGGAAAAAGGGTATTTGGCCCTAATTTGTAGAAATCATAGAGGTTTGCAGTATGTATTTGAAGGATCGAATCTCTTCCCCGCTAGATTTCTACGAGAATGATTGTAGTATGGACAGTATTTACACCCTTAGATTTCCTAGAGTTGCTGGATTTGGGGGTGGGGGGAACATTTTTAATCCAACCACAGATATGTGGGCCAGGTTGATATAAATGAGTGAAGCAGGTTAGAGACTGTGGAAGGGGACGAAGGCATGTCCTCTCCAAAAGGGCAACCAGCACCCAGCCCCCAGCCGCTGGGCTTCAGGAGTTCACCCATTCTCTCTCTACCTCCCCCTCAGTAGCACTGAGATCCAGCTATCTAAGCTTTACATGAGTTGTCACAGGTAACACCTCCCTTATGCTGAGTCTGGTGCTGTTACTGTCACCGGTGTTTTAACAGTATCTCTGTTAACAGGTGAAGCAGTGATGCAAGCTGGTTAAATAGCAGTGCTCAAGTTCACACAGCTGGAGATGGCAGTGCCAGGACTTGAACCATGGGGTCTGGATGCAGCTGTACCCCTCGCTCCTGCCTCTCTGCACCCCTCTATGCTGTGCTCTTTCTGCAGCACTTGACTGCTCCTGGGTGAGCCATTTCAAACGTGTGTTCCCACTTTCTAGTTGTGAAAGTAAACGAAGGCCACCCAAGTGGGAGCAAGCAGAGGCTATTTGTTCCCCAAAAAGGAGTCAGCCACTGCTACTGGAGTTTGACAGGTGCTCAGAAGGCAGGCAGAGGGTGTGAAAGTTTTGTTCTGAAAACAGAGAAGGCTGCAGGTATGTCCTGTCCCAAGCTGTAGGCGCAAGGAAGATGGGTGTCAGTCACCCAAAGGCAGGCGTTCTGTGTGACTGACTGTTCAGGGTGGGTGTCAGTCACCCAGAGGTGGGTGTTCTGTGTAACTATTCAGGGTGGGTGTTGGTCACCCAGAGGCAGGCGTTCTGTGTGACTGTTCAGGGCTGCACCTTTAGCTTTCTCTGGTTGGTCCTAAGTTGGATGTGGGAGCAAAAATTAAGGAAACAGTCAGTTATTAATTAAGTCCTAGAGCTCTGGGGCTGGGAGTGCAAGGCCGCTCCCAGCTTTGAACCTCTTGGGCTGGTGGACACACACTGTGAGGCAGAATTCTGTTTTTACGTGTAGTCTTGCCATTGTCCCTTTGCATGGCTATTCCTTCAGAGGGGAAAGGTCTAAAATGTGTGCTTCTCCACACTTCATGCCCTGTGTGGGCAGTGCTGGCCACCCACGGCCCAGACTACACAGCTGGAACCCAGCAGCTGCTCCCAGGAGCTGGCTCAGCAGAAGGCAGTGCTGGCCCAGCTCCGGGTATTGATCATGCCGAGTTTCCCTGTTGGGATAGTGCAGGGAAAGGTGCAGGGAGGGAAAACTTGACTTTGAGGGGCAGGGAGACAGAGGACTAAGTCAAGGAGATGGGACTGTTTGAGCTCTGGACAGCCTGAAGGTACAGAGGGCTCAAAATTATGTATAGAAAACAGGTGTCATAGTAGTGGGTCAAACTGTCTCCAGCTGGCCGTGGTTCTTGGCGAACACCAGGCTGCATCTGTGAAGGCAGCTAGGACAAAGGCAGGCACCCAACAGCCTCTGTGCTGTGGCTTTGTGTTCAGGACATATCACTAACCGAAATCACTCATGGTCTTTTGAATACACAAGTGCCCAGGCACCAACTGGTCCTGAATCAAATTCAGTCGGTCAGATTTGATTTCTTGCTAATGTTGTGGTTTTTGCCAAGCCCTGCAAATCACTGATGTCCACTCTGATCTGGAAGCCATCACAAATTATCTTCTTCACATGAAAGTTATTATACTACATCCTTTCACTACTTCACAGTTCTTCTCATCTTTAAATGTATTGTGCATGTTGCTCTTGTAAGTATTATTATTGGCAACAGCATAATCACAAGATAATACATTCTCTGGTTAGCATTGACGACTTTATGGCTGGAGAGCAAAGCCAGGAGCCCACGCTGGACAATGTCCCTCACCCCACGGGCATCTGTTGTGTGTACATAACCTTTGGTGACAACTCATTTATTGTCATTTGAATTAAATTGTTTAGAGCAGCTGTTGCTGTAAAACCTCTCAACACTTGTGAAACACTGAGACAGAAATCCTTTTTCACAGATACTATTAATAGGCTGCATCCAATTTTCTTCCTCTTAAAAAAGGAAAATTATCATAAAAATTATTACTATAAAATTAAATATCACATCACATGTACATTTGAATATTCAATACAGATTTAAATAATAGTAATAATAATAATAAAGCTGCCACTTCTTGGGTGGTTACTATTGGCCAGACACTGTGCTAAATATTTTACCTGGATTATCTCTCTTACAATAAAAATTCCATGAGGTAGGTACTCTTCCTATTTCTAGTTTGTAGATGGAGAAACTGATTCTCAGAGAATTTAAATAATTTACCTTAAGCCATAGTCTGTTAAATGACACATTAGGATTCTAATTGGATGGTCAGACTCCAGAGCCTCTATTCTTTTTTTCTTTTTTTAATTTTAAATAGAATTTATTTCTAGAATAGTTTTAACTAACCAGAAACATTTAGAAGACCATATGAACAGTTCTCACCACTCAGCAACCTCTGGATGCTCTCTGTACCCCGGCTCCTCGGTCATTGACACCTTAACATTAGATGGTGTGTTTGTTATAATTTGATACGATTTTATTAATCAAACCTGTATTTACTTAGACGTCCTTCTTTTTACCTAACATCTGTTCCCTGCTCCAAGATTTTTTCCAGGACACCCTCACACTTGGCAGCCCCATCTCCCTCAGCTCCTCAGTGACAGTGTCACAGCCCAACCTGGTCACCCTGCCCACTGTTCAGAGCCACAGCACACTGACATGGCCATGGTCACAGCGGAGAGTTAAATGTCACAGAGCACCAGGAGCTCTGAGAATTTGGGAGAAGGGGTTTCTGAAGATAGTTTGGCAGGCAAAGGCACAGGCAGTTTGGCTGGGTTCCGACTGGAACCAAGGGCTGAGGGATTGTCTTCCTGTGCTGAGTCAGTTCCCAGCTGGGGGCCTCGTGACAAGTCTAGTGAGTTCTTTGGAATGGGCCAGTGGTCTGGGTGGGTCAGCTGGTCCACTGGAATGCAGGGCCTGGAAGATACCTCAGAAACTACCCTTAGGTTGCATAAGGCGATGTTATCTAAGAGAGTAAGTAAGAACCATTAGGAATCTTGGGCAGTACCCATAGCTCAGTGGGTAGGGCGCCGGCCATGTATACCCAGGTTCACGGGTTTGAACCTGGCCCGGGCCAGCTAAAACAACAATGACAACTGCAACAAAAAAATAGTCGGGCATTGTAGCAGGTGCCTGTAGTCCTAGCAACTTGGGAGGCTGAGGCAAGAGAATCGCTTAAGCCCAAGAGTTTGAGGTTGTTGTGAGCTGTAACGCCACAGTACTCTTTCGAGGGCGACATAATGAGACTCTGTCTCCAAAAAATAAAAATAAAAGGTTAGGAATCTTTATAACATTACCTGTCTGACTCCTGAGTAGCAATTACAGGATATCGAACTAGGGGAGCACTGCTGGTTATTATTATTTTTAACTATGCCTTTGCAAAGTTCAGACCCCTCCCACAGTTCTCACCTGTGCCCATTATTGATTCACAAAGTGTGGTTTCAATAGTTTCCCGGACTCCTGCTGTTTGTGATGTTCCTGGCAGTTTGAGGAATGCTGGCTGGCACTGGTCTACTGATTTTTTGGTTTGTCTTTTGTTTTAAGAGACAGAGTCTCACTTTATCACCCTCAAGTGTGGTAGTGTCACACAGCTCAGAGCAACCTCCAACTCCCGGGCTTAAGCGATTCTCTTGCCTCAGCCTCCCGAGTAGCTGGGACTACAGGCGCCCTCCACAACGCCCGGCTATTTTTTTGCTGCAGTTCGGCAATGGCCGGGTTTGAACTCTCCACCCTCGGTATATGGGGCTGGCGCCCTACCCACTAAGCCACAGGCGCCACCCTGGTCTACTGTTCTGAAGAATGTTCCTCAGCTGGGATTTGTCTTGTGCTTTTCTGAATATCAGACTGAGATAATGGATGTCTGGGAGGACCACCGTAGAGAGCCATTTTCCTCTCATCATACCAAGGGAACATGGTGTTTATGTGAGTTGTCACTGTGGATGTCCATCATGCAGAGGCAGTGTCTGACAGATACCGGCAGGGAAAAATCACCCCAGTTCCCCCCTTTCACATGTGCTCTTGGGAAGAGGTCACTACGTGCAGCGCCCCCCAGCAATGGCGTGGAAAGATGTCTCCCTCCCTGGAGTAGAGGACAACCTGGGGTTTGGTTTGGTTTGGTTTTTTGACCCTCATGTTATTTCTCCCACCTTACAATGTTCTACCTAAGCTGCCATCCCATTTCTCTGTTCCCCTTTATGGTAAAATCCCTTAAAAGGCTATTTATGCTCCTCATTGGTCCTTGAGCCCTCTCCAGTCTGGCACACATGTGCCCACACATGCACATATGTGCCACACACACATGTGCATGTGCACATTCTGCCCCATCGAAGTCCCTCCAGGGCAAGGTCACCAGAGCTCAGGCGAGCAGTCAGCTGAAGCCCTGTCTTATCTGACAGTCATCACTCCTTCCTCCTTGGAGCGCTGTGCTGTGCTTCTTTTCTCTCCTTACAGATTTCTCTTTCTCTCTCAGAGTGTCCCTGGGCACATTTCTGCTCTTCCTCTGTGAGTCTCCTGTATTCTTGACCCTCCAAAGTAACACCCACATTTCCAGCCTGCATCTCTGCGGGTGTCAGCTTCCTCCATCTGTCTACTTGATGGACATCTTCACCTTAGTCCAGAAATGCCCCCCAAAGTCGTCCCATCTCAGTTAATGGCACCCCCCTCACTTCCCATGTCTCAGCTGTCCACTGTGCTCCAGGATCTGATAATCTGACCACTTCTTACTGCTGCCACCACAGACCACCAAGAGCCCCCCTTACCCCCTGATTATTTTTTTATTTTAGCAGTCTGCTGTCCAGACTCTCCTGTTGCCCTTGCTGAGTCTGCCCCTCTTGGAGAGGCTGTTTGGAGGTGAAGCCTGCTGTGTTCTCGCTCTCCTGAGAACCCCCTGGGAGCCTCCTGCTTTGCTCAGAACAAACACTGAAGCCCCACACGCTTTTCTCCCTTCCCTCCCTCTGTTTGCCTGACTCTGACCGCTTGGCCTCCTTAGTCCTGGAACTCACAGGGAACCTGTTTCCCACCCATAATCTGGGACTTGCTTCAATCCCCATGTTTTGCTTCACAGCCCTAACGACATCCACTCACTCCCTTCTGCCCTTGACCTTTATCTTTCTTTGTGTTATGTGTCACCTCTCATGTACATATGTGTGTGTATCATATAAACACATGTGCAAACGTAGATATGTTCATCTAGAAACGAACTGCACTAGGGCAAGGCCTTGTCTTGTTTCTTGCTGTTTCTGCTAATGGAAAAGAAACAAAACTGTAAGATAATTTAAAAAGATTTATTCTGAGCCAATGAGTGACCGTGGCCCTGGGAAACAATCTTGGAAGGTCTTGAGAAAGGGAGCCCAGGGCAGTCAGGTTACAGTTTGATTTTATACATTTTAGGGAAAACAGGAATTGCAGGTAAAATCGTAAACCAGCAGGTGGAAGCTGAACATTGAGCTGACCAGAGAAGGTGGGACGTGGGGTGGGGACATTATAGGTGGACTTAGAGATTCTTTGATTTGTAATTGGTTAAAGGAATAAAGCTTTGTCTAAAGGCTTGGAGTCAGCAGAAAGAAGTATTTTAAAATAAGGAACACTGGCTTGGTACCTATGGCTCAATGGGCTAAGGCGCCAGCCACGTACACCTGAGCTGGCGGGTTCGAATCCAGCCCCAGCCCACCAAACAACAACGATGGCTGCAACCAAAAAATGGCCAGGCGTTGTGGCGGGCACCTGTAGTCCCAGCTACCTGGGAGGCAGAGGCAGGAGACTCGCTTGAGCCCAGGAATTGGAGGTTGCTGTGAGCTGTGATGCCACAGCACTCTATCCAGGGTGACAGCTTGAGGCTCTATATCAAAAATAAAATAAAATAAAATAAGGAACGCTGCTAATTGCAGAGCCATACTATGTGGCTCCAAGTGATCTGCCCAGTCAACTGACGGCCTCAGGCGAGGCTCAACCTTTGGCCTACAGGGCCTTATATCTTGTTTGTAATTTAGTCTTTTTTTATCATGAAGCATCTGTTCTGTCTTATGATCACTGTTTTAACATTAATGCTGTCAGTTGTTGCATCTAAACTCCAAAAGGGAGAGGGTACAGCTAGGAGTGTCTGACTTCCCTTCACGGCCAAGGACTCAGGTTTAGGGGTGTTTGGCGGTCCCTTTGGCCAACAGGCTGCATTTAGTAGGGGGCTTAGAATTTTCAAAGCAGGCATTCAGTAGTTATCTGTGTTTGGAATGAATTAATGAATAAACAGACATCTATTAAACACCCAGAACTTCCTTTCTAAGACCAAGCCTGGTACTAAATAGAATGCCGGGGGCCCTGTTTGGGAGGACTTTCCAATTTAATGCAGACAACAGATCTACAAAAATGCTACAAAGAAGTGTAAGAAGGGAAGAATGTGTAGGAACTGGTACTGATACCACCTTATGGAACAAGAAGGGTCTGGCTGCCTGTCACTGCCAGCCAAACGTGGGGAAGGGGATTAGGTCTAAGGAGTTTTATCGTCAGAGACCCAGCAATCTGGAGAACAACTTCTGCCTGTTACAATTTTAATAGTGTTTATAGTGGCATACAAGGAAACAAACCTAGAAACCTTTAACTTTACCTAAAAGCATCATCAAAAGAAAACATCAAAGTAGCCTTTACTCCAACAATGTAAGGACACTCACTGTCTGAACGTCAGCACCTCCCCCACAGTCTTCTGAGATGAAAGTTCTCACAATCTTCACGAAACCTTAACTCGATAATCAGGGAAGGTGTGAGGGGAAGAGACGGGGCTGGGCAGAACGGCCAGCTGTGCCACTCCAGCTCAGCCTCTCAGACTCCATCCTGCAGCTGAGTCTCTGGCTTTAGTCACCTGGGTATGAAATCACGCAGTTTCTGTGTTGCAGCTGAAACGCCGTGTGGAGGAGTCTCCTCTAGTTAATGGTCCTCACCTGTGTATTGGACAAAGCTGGTCTGGCCACCTGTCATCAGCCGAGATGCAGAGATGGGGACAGGTCCACCAAACTTTGTCCCAAGGCCAGAAATTCTGGAGAACAGTGAGAGTAGCCAAGACCGTTCTCTTCTTCCATTTCCAAAACCACAGTTTTATACATGAAAGTTTAAAGCAAAAACCATGTTAACCCTTATCTAAAACAACAATAATCGGCATAACACATGACCCATAATAAACAATACTCAGCATAACCCATGACCCAAAACAACATCCCCGTTAATCTCCTAAATCAATTCTCCTAAACTACTCAGAATGTACACTTTTAGGTTAAAGCTAAATTTACAAAACAGCAAAAATGGGACACAGGATGTGAAGGTCAGGTAGGAGCTAAACTGATCAGACCAGCTGTGTAGTCTCAGCCCGGCTCCAGTGACTCCATCTTACCCTCACTGCACGCCTCTCACCAGCGTCTAGGACTGAGTGAGCAGGACGCACCGAAGGCCCCTGAGGAAGTGTGCACGCCCACATCAGTGACGGACTGTGATGCACGGCCCACGTCAGTGACCGACTGTGATGCACAGCCCACGTCAGTGATGGACTGTAATGCACGGCCCATGTCAGTGACGGACTGTGAGCCCTACTCAAGTACGGGATGAAGGAGCACGTCTAGATAAGAACCGTTCTCATCTCTTGTAAAATCTGTTACTAGTGCATGTTCCTGTCCTGTGTGCGTAAGAAGGACAGAGCCAGCTTAACTCTTTGAGTTTGTTTTGACTTTTCTGAAATTAAAAATATCTTTAAAGTTCCTGTTTTAAAATTGCCTAATTCCTTTGGGTATTTTGTAGAAAGACAGCACACCCCATTCTCTTATCCAAAAACAGGCTTTGAGAAGAATGTAGTCTTCATTTCCTTGGGGTTTTGGCCTGTGGTTATATGCAAATACAAAGATTCCAAATAGGGGTGTGTTTGGTCACTTGGGAAAAACCCCTTCAGAGATGTATTTGCATGTGGAGAGAGATTTCTGCAGCTGAATTCCCCGATGGTTAATACTGGTCCTGTCCTCTTAGAGCGCCTTCGCAAGATGTTTTACCCAGCAGTGATTGTTAAGCAATCTTCAGATAAACTAATCTTTGAACTTCTTAGGTTGACTTTTTTCCTTATAGTATGCCAAGATGACTTTTAACAAAAAGTTTGCCTTCCAAAAAAAAATGATTTTAAACGATGCTTAACGTATTTTTCTTAATTTGTCTTTTGGGTTTAGAATGCTCTTTAACAACACAATTAGTCATTCAGAATGTACCTCTTTATATTTATTTGATTTGTACTGTGAATAAAGGGAACAAGTTATAGAGAATTGGAGAAAGCTATAAATATTCAAGAATGTAATTCACAGGTCAAGAGTTGCATTCCTGTTGCATAAAATTGGAGCTTTTATTTTATAGATTTTGGTCTAAATGAATGATACATTTTATGGAGGCTAATAATGCTCCGTAGTGGTGTTTCTGTTCAGAATGCATCATCGTTAGAGAAAAGCTATTAAGGCCGCACTGCGAATCACCAGGTAGAAAAAGAACCACATTTCACCTCTGTCCTGGAAGCGGTCTGGGCTTACAGACAGCGTCCATGTTAACTGAGCTGGGGTCAGTGTTCACCATAAGCTTCTACTGTTAGAAAAAGTGCCTTTGCCCGCTCTGGCTTTCTTTTGGTTTAGTACAAACTTGGACCTCTTGCCCGGGCAGTGTCAGTGAATGGAAAGCCCCCTCTGTTGCACCTGTGCACAGGTGTCCCAGCTGAATCTCAGCAGGGTGCTCACAGGAGAACCTCTGAGATCTGAAGCTTCTCAGCCAAGGGACAGAAAGCACAGAGGCATCACCTGCTGCACTTTTAAAGAGAAATTCAGAAATTAAAGAAAAGGTGAACCGGAATGGAGATACAGAAATAATGGAGTGTAAAGCCGACGTTCCCTGGACTTGAAAAGTTAACTCTGGATTTGCTTTATAAACTGTTCCTTTCTTACAGTGAGGATGATAAGCTGTGAAATGTTTATGCCTTTTTATGTGTAAATATTATATCTAAGGGTGGGTAAGTTCATGCCTAATGGGCACAATGTGTGCTATCTGGGTGATGGGCACACCGGTAACTGACTCAAACTGTATAAGAGCAGTTGATTAAAACCCCTGTAATAATCTGAAATAAAAATAAATACATCGGACATACAAAAAAAGGGGGAAATACTGTATCTGAGACTCTTGCTACTGTTGCCACCAGAGGGACCTTCCAAAAGCAGAGCTCTCATCACTTTTTCAGAAATCTCAGATCGACTTGAAGCTTTCAGAATGACGCTCGGCCTCCTGCTGACACTTGGGCCTCAGTCCACCATCCAGCAAGTGTATATGGAATGTCGAGGGCACCCAGAGAATTAGACATAATGTACCCTGTAAATTAATAATGCTGAATATTTACATAACATCCAACCAACTTCTTGCTTCAAAATAAAACAATAGCTGTGCCTTTAGGATAAGATACATCCACATAATTTCACAGGGGTGAAGCTGGGAGATGCCCTTGTGGGCAGCACAGTCAGGGAGGGCAGGGAAGGGTGACCAGGCCTCAGCTTTGCAGCCCAGGAATAAGGGAAAAGTGGGGGACTGTCAAATGGAGAATTGTTCCAAAGTGGACAGAAGGGCATATGAGGCTGAGAGAAGAGGATTCAGGATAAAGAGGTGAACAAACGCCACAAAGTGCCTACGTGGCCTTGCTGTATTAAGTTCCTTTCGATATCCTGATTTTAGATACTAGAACTCATATAGCAACTCCCTGAGAAATTAAAAATATTTGGACTTTGAAACAGAATTTTAATAGGAGAAAGCTCATAAAGGTTATTGCTCTTCCAGACCGGAGCACATCTTGGCCTTTACCCAGCAGCAGCCTTTAAAGAATGTAGTTAGTGGACAGGGGAGCCCTTGGGTGAGGGGCGCCTCAGCTGCTGTGGGAGGGTGGTCTCCTCCTGTGGGTGTGGAGGGGACACTGCCCAGCTCCTATAACAGTTGTGGGCTGTGTTGGGGTCTTTCCTCCTCCTCTGAGTGTGGAGGGGACACTACCCAGCTCCTATAACAGTTATGGGCTGTGTCGGGGTCTTTCCTCCTGTGAGTGTGGAGGGGACACTGCCCAGCTCCTATAACAGTTATGGGCTGTGTCGGGGTCTTTCCTCCTCTGAGTGTGGAGGGGACACTGCCCAGTTCCTATAACAGTTATGGGCTGTGTCGGGGTCTTTCCTCCTCCT
>CAUYON010053347.1:0-19031 GCA_963573935.1 Arctocebus calabarensis | reverse complement strand
GATCCTATAATTCCTTTACTAGGTATATATCCAGAAGACCAAAAATCACATCACAATAAAGATATCTGTACAGAATGTTTATTGCAGCCCAATTCATAATTGCTAAGTCGTGGAATAAGCCCAAGTGCCCACCGACCCACGAATGGATTAATAAACAGTGGTACATGTATAGCATGGAATACTATGCAGCCTTAAAGAAAGATGGAGACTTTTCCTCTTTTGTGTTTACATGGATGGAGCTGGAACACATTCTTCTTAGCAAAGTATCTCAAGAATGGAAGAAAAAATATCCAATGTACTTAGCCCTACTATGAAGCTAATCTATAGCTTTCATATGAAGGCTAAAACCCAGTTATAGAACAAGAAATGGGGAAAGGGGCAAGGGAGGGGAGGGGAGGGGGGAGGATGGGTGGAGGGAGGGTGATTGGTGGGATCACCCCTACAGTGCATCTTAGAAGGGTACAGGTGAAAATTACTAAATGTAGAATAAAAATGTTTTTGATATAGTGATTAAAAGGCCATGAAGGTTATGTTAAATAGTTCAATGAAAACCCTTCAGAATGTATATAAAGTCAGCACATTGTGCCCCATGATTGCACCAATGTACACAATTATAATTTAATAAAAATTAAAAAAAAAGAAAACAGAAATCTCATGGAACAATAAAAAAATGACGTTTATTTAAGTATGGCTTCATGGGGAAAACAAGAGGGAGAGGAAAAACACTTTTTCTTTATCTTCCTAAATTTAACCCTGCAAATTAAACTGATAAAAGACAAATTGACAAGGGGAAAAAAAACTAGAAGAGGTTCACAAAGAAATCCAACTCAAGGAGGCAGTTAGAATTTGGAACTTACAACATCTTAACGTAGGGGATTGAGTGTAGAGAAGAAGCCACAGGGGAAGGGGGTTGGAGCCCCTTTGGATAGAGGGAGTTAAGTTTGGGGGAGATGACTAACAAATACATAGTAAGTAAGGGTTGTTAAGTAAAGTTATGTGCATGAGAGTTTTCTCAGGTGCTAAAAGTTGTCTCTGGAGTAATTCCCTTCCTCTAATCAGAGAGGGAGACACCTTTACAAATGGAAATTTATGGCCTGCAGTTTTTTGTTGTTGTTGTGTCACCCAGTCACCCAAGCTGGAGTGCAATGGCATGATCACAGCTCACTGCAACCTCCAACTCTGACCCTCCTACCTCACCTTCTCAAGTAGCTGGGACTAGAAGTACATGCCACCATGCCTGGCTAATTTTTCTTACTTTTTTGCACAGATGAGGTCTTGCTACATTGGCTAGACTGGTTTCAAACTCCTGGCCTCAAGCAGTCCTCCTGCTCTGGCCTCCCAAAGTGGTGGGGTTATGGGCATGAGCCATTACACTGGCTCTATGGCCTGCTTTTAGATAAAATAAGGGTGAAGGAAAAAGAGCTTTTCCTGCCTCTGCTGTTACTCAGTTGCAGTCAGAACTAAATAATCCTTATGCCAAAGTAGCATATTTTGGAGTGGTCTATTGTGGTCCCTTCAGTAGAAACCCAGAAAACATCAGGACCAAGGCAGCTGCTCTCTCTGGCTCACTTGTTCTCTCAATTTCAATTTGAGAGAAAAGAATCTGATTGGTATCATTACAAGTCAGGGTCAGCGATTTGCCAAGGGATTGGCTACATGTGAGTCAAGTGCCTACAGGAGCTGATGCCATAGTAGATGCAGTCATGAGTCATGCAGGGATGCCGTCTTCCAGAGCTGTGGGATACAGGTCCCAGGAAGCATGTCTATTACACATGCCAGATGTGACACTGTTCTGATGTTATGAAGTTGTTAAATTGTCATGATCCCAGTGTATTCCAAGAGACAGAGCAGCCTAGATGTTTCATGTGATAAAAAAGATTTAAGTAACCCTTATTTAACTTGCTTGGCAAAGCTGAGTTTCAACTGCTCTCTCTCACACATTTTATAGCTTTAGCTCTGAACATGATAACTTCATGCCAAAGCACACATAGCCATTCCTTCTCAACAGGTTCCTCCCTCCAACCTGGTAGGGAGAAAATCTGAGGCCTTTCTCCCTCTGGAGGCTAAGTGGCAAAACCTCTACTCTGCTCAACATACTTTAACCTCCCTTTTCCAGAGTGAACGTCTATTCCAATCTTTTTCTAATTAGCTCCCAACATTCTGAATCCAATTTTTTATTGTTGAAAGTCAAGTTCTTCCAAGGACAAGAAAAAAAAGGACTAACAAATATTGGCTTTCCTTAGCGTGGGAGGTGCTTTAGGAATCTAAGGCACTGCAAGGGGCATGGGCAGGCCCACCATACGGATCCCATTCTCTGCAGAGAAGGCTCTCACACAAATCACCACACCACACTACAACAGCATGGTAAGGCAGAAATCATCCTAAGCCAAAAGGGGGTAGGGTCAAGAAGCTTTCAGAAAAATCTTTACAGGTAACTATTGGGCTAGGCAGGGAGGGATCTGCATACTCAGAACATGGGGCTGCGGGTGGGGCACTGCCAATCCTGAAACCACCAGGGAAACTATCATTAAAACCCAGCAACCGTCACCAGGCCTAGTTCATTCCTATTCTCTTTCCCTCTTTTGACACCTACCTCTGTTTTAACAAAACCCAAAGACTATCAGTATCAGTACACCTTTGGGGGATTTTAATCTTCCACTGATTTCATTGTCTTTGTAGACATCCCAGTGTGAGGAGAGAGACAGTGTTCTTGTTTCCCTCACTCGCTGCTGCCTCTGCTATTTTTTTTTTTTTAAAGAATTTACTACTATTCATCATGGGCTAAAATGAAAAATTACAAACATCGGAAAGTTACCAAGTTTTCATAATCTTAAAACGTTCAGGTTGACTTCTCTCTGAGCTGGTGATAGAAAAACTCTTTGGCTTCTGCTGTTTACTTTTGCTCTTGAGGGTGGAGTCAGCAAACCTCTTTCTAACCTTGCCTGAGGGCCTACGAGAGCAGCCTGAGCAGAAGCCCTTATTTCCAGCTCTATTTCCTAGCATTTTTCCCAAGATAGTTTAAATTTTCCGGTTCTCCAGTACATCATTTGTATTTCTGTGGGTCCTCAGGCTGATCGACAATGGTTTCCATCCCTCACTGGAAATCTGGGACTGGGGTACTGAAACATGCAGAGGAAAGCAGAGGATACTTTCATAAGAGAGAACCCAATTGGCAAAATAAGCTAGGATTTGGAGGAGAAAGGACACAATGTTCAGAATCATTTTAGTTGTATAATGGATCAAAATTTTGGGGGAGTGAAAGAAGCCTTAAGAAATTCTCTTTAGTCTGTTTTTTGGTGAAAGGAAAGACCAGTAGATGGAAATGGAGTTGAAGGTAAGGAGAAGGAAGGTGATTTTTACAAAGGTTAGATATTTGGAAAGCTTAGGAAAAATCTTTGGAGGTGACACAATCTTTGGGTGTAACACAATCTAAGGGAGAAATTATAAGCAATGGGGAATAATCCTAGTGGAGGGAAGAGCCTGTGTTGAGGATACAGGTGGAGTATGAGCTTAGAGAGGTCTGTAGACATTTGTCATCAGGATTGAAAATGGTAAAGAAGTGTAAAAATTGAGACCAAGGTTTAGGAAAGTTGAGGAACCTTATGGTGTGAAAGCACATGGAGTGTGAATAAAATGAAGTCTGTCAGGCTAGGGCAGACATGACACAGCTGGTCTTCACCCCTGGTCTCCCATTCTTACTGTTGTGTAAATTTAGCTCCCACCCTAAAGATGCCCATGTGACTAGTTTAGGAATTAACTTTTGAATTGAAAATGTTGCAATAGATTGTCACTAGGTTGTGCTGATTATTATTTAAAATAAGGATTATTGTGAACTTCATTGTGAACCATTAAGTATAAAACTGTAATTTGGAAATGGAAGAGCAGAATAGTCTTAGAGAGGCTATTCTTGATATTCTCCAGAATCCCGGACTTCTGATAAATAAAGGTTGGTGGACCTAGTCCTATCTTTGCATTTTGGCTGACAGTGACAGGTGGCCAGACCCTCTTCGTCTGGTAACAGGTAGATCCCTAAGCAAGTATAAGTTAAGGTCATTTGCAGAATTGAAAAAAGAACAAGTAAAGTAGGGGGTTGAGGAGGGCAGAAATAGGACAGGCTTGGAGGAGTGGCCTATATACCATTCTTATATAAGTGTTTAAGATAATCACTTTCTTGAAGAAGAGAAGAATTTAGAGACTCAGAACCAAGTCTGGATATCATGAACTTTTAGTGGAATTAAGTCATTTCTTAACCATCCCAGCAATGCTTAGTAGTTCAGGAGCACTAAATAAAACAATAAAGAAAAAATTAATGTTGAATGACAACTTATTTCAGGGGACATTATTTATGATAGATTTAGGTAACATTTTAATTATCATGAACTGAAATACTATCAAAAGGCTCAAACGTGACCCAAGAAAATAAAAAATTAATATTGGAGTAAAAAAAAAAAGAGCTTTTTTTCCCCTTCTTTTCATGCTAGCCTAAGGCAAGAAAAAACAAAATATCCATTTTCTTTCTTTCCATTAGACACATCTTCCACTCATTCAATGTTGTTCAAGTTTTTAAAAACCAAATCATTGACTTCTTGTCAATACAGTAAAAAGGAATCTTATTTATAAAAATTTGCATTTTACTTTTACTATTCTTCTATAAACAAAAATACAAAAAAGCCAGAGGAGGTCAGAAGCAGCTTATTTCCATGAGACAGCACTTTCTGTCCCTAGCAATCTTTTCCCGATTCTGAAAATATTTAGGAGGAACATTCATATGTTCACCTGTTTTGCTCTACTCTCCAACCCTGAACAGGACTGTCAAGCTAGTTCAAATTTTACTTCAAATTGTGGGAAGACATTTTTTCACTTGGGGTACCTTATTAATATTTCTTTTTCTTTTTTTTTGAGACAGAGTCTCACTGTGTCGCTCTTAATAGAGTACCATACCATCACAGCTCACAGCAATCTTTAACTCTTGGGCTCAAGCAATTCTTTTGCCTCAGCCTCCCAAGTAGCTGGGACTACAGGCACCTGCCACAATGCCCGACTATTTTTCTGTTGCAGTTGTCATTGTTGTTTAGCTGGCCTGGCCAGGTTTGAACTCAGCAGCCTGGGTGTATATGGCTGGTGCTGTAACCACTGTCCTATAGGCGCTGAGCCCTTATTAATATTTTTTATGTTACATTTAGGTGATCTTCAATTTCAGCAAGATAAAAACCAATAGCAAAGCTTATCAACCAACTTAAAATTCAGAACAGTGAGTAGACATATGCAGCTTGCGCACACATTAATTTGTTTCTCTTAACAAAATGCTTGTAGTTTCCAAAACCCAATCAGCTTTTTCACACAATATGGTCTCTCCAATTTGAGGAGCAATAACATAAAGTAGTTTTCTTACTACAGAGATTGGTATAACAACAGCAAAATAAGAAACATAAGAGATTATCAGTGGTATAGGCTAGACTAGAGCAGTATCATGTTTAAAAGCCTAATATTTTCATGAAATTCCACTTTAGTAGGTGGCATATGAGTAGCAAATAATTGATTTTGACAAACTGGTACAAAGTGACTTTGAAGGAAAGTAGAGACTCATTATTAAAGCTCAAGATTTTTGTTATGTACTAATTCCATTCCTCAGTTCATTTCTTTATCAAATTTACAAATAAACTGGAAAACAGAAAATCCACCAACGGTAACCTATGTCCTTTCCACTCTATAAAATAGTTAGAAAGCATGAAAGATTGACGCTGTTACCTGTGTCTTTCTCTAGCCTGTAAACTCTTAGGGGAAAGAGTACGCATCACCTGCCATGTTCATAGTACAGAACACACTTCGGGATGTCTAATGTAAGTCTTTCAACCGGGGAGGTTTGTTTTGGGATGCAGGGAACACACATGTTGACCCCACCATATGCACCTATCATACAATCTATCAGCTTGTTTTCTTACCATACAGAGGAAATCCTCTTTTGAGTCTCCTTTGGGAAGGAGTGTTACTGTAACTTTGAGGGCCCCCAAAATTTGAGGGAAGATCCGCCTCAGGGAAAGGGGAGTGGTTGGGAAGAACAAGCATTAAGTAGAACTCACGTGGCTCAGTGACGTCAGGAGGAAGTAGCGATTTAAGGGACAGGGTGCAAATTCACCTGGAGAAGCAGAAGCTGCACAATTGTCAAAGGTCAAAGGCCATAGCCTCAGGGGGTCCCCAGAAACAGGAAAAGTGAAACGCCCACTCCTGGGCTCTCACAGTCAAGGATCCTTCTGGGTCAGGGGCTCAGCTGTCCCAGCCTTTGACGCCAGGGACAAACCCGACCAAGCACAGTTGGGATTGACAGGAAGGCAAAGCAAAATCTGGCCGAGATTTCAGAGCCAGCGCTCAGGAAACTCCCTGCACTCCTTTTCCCCTCCGGCGCCGAAGACCGCAGACACCTTCATCTTCACTCGCCACCTTCTCCAGGCCCTTTCGCTCTTAACAGCATCGGTTTCCATGGCGACCTGAAACCGCAGCTCCTATTGGCTCGTTCAATATGAGGGCCGGGCCAATAGGGAGGGCCAGCCTTCTCCTTCCGACCAATGGGGCTAGCCGGGAGCAGGTCCGGAGACGGCGGCGTGCTGACGTTCCCGGGAGCCCAGGGCTGGCCGGGCAGGCGGGCTGGCGGCTGGGCGGGCGGCGGCGGCGGCCTCTGGGCAGTAGAGGGGGCTCCGGGGCTGAGTCTGCGTCGACGCCGGCCGCGGAGGCTGCACCATGGGGAAGGGGTAGAGGGGCAAGTTGGCCACCGCCGCCGCCGGGGTGGTGGGAGAGCAGTCCGGGGGAGGGGGTGGGTGGGGGAGGGAGGGGCGGGCAGCCGCTTGGCCGCCGCACTTTTTTAATTTTTTCGGGTGCCGCAGCGGCGACCCCTCAGCGCTGATGTCCCTGATCCCTGGAGCGAAGACAGTCGCTGCCTAAGCTGGAAAGTAAGTGTGTGGGCTCGCGGGAGGGCGCGGAGACTCCAGCCCACGAGACCCTCGGCCCTCGGCCCCACGCGCCGGAGCCGGGACCTGCCCTCCCTCCCCCTCCCTCCCGTTACTCGGTCCTCACCGCCTCGCGGCCGCCTCGGCTTTCCTGCCCCGCCTTGTGTTCCTGCCCGCACTCGCCCGCCTGCTCCCCTCCCCCCGGCAGGCGCACAAGTTTCACCCTCCATTTGCTTTTCCCGGTGGTTACTCTCCCAGGTCTTCCGATCACGCCTTGCACGACCCTTCCCCACGCTGGGCTTTTCGGATCCAGATCCCCCAGCCCCTACCTTGAGCTGCGTGCCGAACCCTACTGGACGTCTGCCTTGCTGCGTTCCCACTCCCGCCCGCCTGGCACGCTGCTCCGCGCCCCCAACTCCTGGGCGCCCGCCCTTACAGCCCTGGAGGCTGTCTGTCCATCCTTCCCCCCCCCCCCGCCGATCTTGCATCCTGCCCCTCTCCTCTTCCTCCTCTTCCCCGGCTCCCTTGCTGCTCGCACCGTCTGGTATCTGCTTCCTAGGTCCCACAGTCCTGCGGGTGCAGCCCACCCCCTCCGTCCAGCGCGCTCCTGTCTCTGAGCGGCGTACCCTCACGCTCCACCCCTCTCGGTTTCTCAGCCCGGAGCCTCCCGGGTGCCCTCCTGCGCCGCCGTTTCCTCCTCTCCCTGCCAGGAGTTGAAGCGGAGCGGCAGCACCCTCCTGGCGGATCGGGTGTCTCTGCCCGCCGCTGTGGCTGCCCGACGCTCTCCCTCTTACCCCTACCAGGGAAACCAAGGGGTGAGCCGCGGGGCCAGGATTTGGCTGCATGTTGGCTGAGTGCGACAAACCACGAGCGCGGGCAGTGGAGACGCCGTGGCGGCGGTGGCCGCTCAGGGCGCAGCAATAGTCAGGTGTGTGTGTGTGTCCAAGGGGGGACGCGCGCTACCAGCTCCTGGGCAGGCGACCGATTGTGCAGGAATGCGAGGAATGCACCAGGGGCAGAGTCCACACAGCCCGCGGCGGCTGCACTAGCGCCTTCCCGGCCCAGCTCTCGCCGTGCAGCCAGAGGTCACCGGAGCATCTTCGGAGCTGGTGAGCCTCTCTCTACTCCTCTCCCGTTGCTTCTCGCCTTGCGGCAGAGAGGGTGCGGAAGGGAAGAGCGTAATTCTTTTGAGCTCCAACTAGCCTTTCTTCTGGGTTGTTGCTGCATTGGTCGTCAGGATTATGAATTTGGGGCCGATGACAGTGGAGCCAAGGTTACTGATCATCACAAGGCTCTTTGCAAGTTTTGTTTGCAAGGTTTGGATAATATCTGGTTTGTACTAGGGTTTTCTGAAAACCTGCAGGAACCGAGTGCCCGAAGGTTCTTAGAGTAATGAGCTTGCAGCCAACATATTTTAGTTCCATCAAAAAAAAAAAAGAAAGAAAGAAAGAAAGAAACAGAAAAAAGAAAGGAAGAAAAATGCCTATTAGTGCTCATGGACAGGAATGTACTGGGAGAGAGATCTTGAATGCATCACTTTGCTGTCATAAGAAGTGTAATTTTTTCCCTCGTCATACTGGGCTGTGTTTAGACCTCTTAAATACATAATGAATAGAAACAGAGCCCCACTGTTTGGTCAGCGATGGGACAGATAGAACTGTCTGGTACAGTTAAATTCGGGGTGTGTCAGTTACTACTGAAAGTAAGACTGGGACACCACAATCATGTGTATTTCAAGATGTAATTTACTGGTGGGGGTCCGCAGTTACTGAGTTTGAGGAAAACAAATGCAGTCCTACAACTTGTAAAGAACAACAATTAGACATAATATCAGTAATGGTCAATGTGTAGTTTTGGTCAAATTTTATTTTCCTTAACAGAGAAAAGCAAAATTTTGATAGAAGTGCTTCTGTAGAATTGATTCTTTTTATTTTTAAAGGGAAAGGAAAATAATGCTTTGCTTTTTGAATGCAGTATATTGCTGTGGAAGTATCTTCATTTCTGGTGCCTGTGAATCAGTTATGGAAAATGGCAGCATGAAAATGAGAACAAGCTAGGTCTGAAATAAGTGTTTCTGGGTGTTGGAGACCATACTATGTGTGCTTTTATTTGACACAGTTTCCTTCCGAGGTTGAATTTACAGTTAGCCTCTCTGCACCTAGTTATTTTGTATCATATTCAGCAAAATAAGTCAGTTGTCTAGCCAGTCAGCTGTATTCCAACACCTACTTTGTGTGGTTCAAGGGCATTGGAAAGTATAAGATGAGACCCTTTAGGACTCAAAGGGCAGGGAGAAAAATAGAAAAAAAAATTCTGTGCCCATAAAGGTTGTATCTTTGATTGTCACGTTGTGTGTGTTTCAGCTATGTCCAGAATCAGTGAATCTTCTAATTTAGAGGTTCAATTTATGTCCAGTAGCACAGTGCAGGAGATTGGGGGAGGTGTTTATCAATACCAGTGGGAAACTTTTATTATGTAACATTATCATATTACAGCAGAGTTTAACCTGTGCTTATTTGGTTTGCTGCCAAGATTAGAAGATAAAACCAAATTTTGTTTCTCTTCTACATTGGAAATTGGAAATCTTATTTAAATATATAAACATTATACACATGGTTAGCTATGCAAATGGTTTTGCCTGTACCAAGTAAAGGTAGGCTTTCAATTGGAAATACATTACCTGTTATAGATATTTGAAGAGGAAAATTTTAAACTGGTGATTCTTCCTAATTGAAAATAATGTAAACAGTGTTTTCAACAAAGTAAATTCCTTCCCCACCCCCTGCTATTATGTAAGAAGGCACTGCCTTTGATGTCTTATATGTTACACTGAAGTCTCTAAGTTGGAGAAACTAAGTATCCAGTTATCTTATACTATGTTTGGAGGGAGATAGGGGAGATGAGTTAGTGATAGAAAGTATAAGAGAAGGAAAGAAGAAAGTAAAGGCAGCTGTTATTTAACTAGGAAAAAATGATGTATATTATTGCTGCATTTACAGGCTGAATAAATCTAATTATGTGAATAGTCTGACATAACATGAATTTAAAGGTACTACTACTAAATTCAGTTTAATAAAACTTTCGCAATTGTGTGACCTTGAGTATTTGGATTAGGTCTGTTTTAAATCCAAATTTCAGTTTTCTTTTTTTGTCTGTACAAACAGGCAAAGTAAATTTAACATGAAAGTTTGTAATTCACTTAAATTAATTTTTAAAAATCCAATTATTGCCAGTTTTTGAACAGAATAATTTCCATGTTGTTAACCAGGGACTGATTTAAATGAAAATTTTTCATGCCTTGGAGAATGGCAACTCTCTGATAAGTCTAGTCCTTTACCTGATTCTTTTGAAGTATTTTTTTTCTTTTTTTCAGTTTTTGGCCAGGGTTGGGCCAAAAACCCACCCCCCTGGTATATGGGGCCGGTGCCCTACTCCTTTGAGCCACAGGCACCACCCTACCTGATTCTTTTGGAATAGTAAGATATTTTAAGAATGTTCTATAATCTACTTTTTTCCTATTTCAATTGAGGGGTAATACCCTACCTTGTTTAATTCTAAAATGGACGTCATACCTTTATTGTTAATTGGAAGATGAAGTAGAGATTACAATAGGGTGATTCTAGGGCACAAATATTTATGGAATTGTATGTAACTTTGAGAAGTTGCCTTCATGCTTTCAGTGTACTAGGACATGATTACTCCATCAGTGTGTTAAATGGTTCTGTAGTGCTCTTCCTGCACTGAAGGGGGAAGAAGAATCTGAAACATGACATGAGTGGAATAGGTTTATTTGGAGAATTAAATAAATATTTCACATCCAGACTGTAACTACAAAAAGCTGCAAACAGAGAGAGAAGGAAAGGAAAACTTTTAAGATACATGGAGGTAAGGCTTCGTGTACTACTAGGAAGTGGTGGTACCAGTCAGCAACTCAGTTTGATGCCCAGTAGTAAGAAATAACTGGGTTCTTCCAGGATAAGAGAATCAGGTCCTAGGTTGCCAGGAGCAATAATTCATGGTTTCAGTCAAGAGATTGCACAACATACAGATGTTTCTGAAGTTGTCATTTAAATAATTCAGTGGAATCATCTTAGTTTGGTGGTGCTGTGTTACCATTTCTGAATTGGAGATGTTACATGATGGTGCTTTTCAATTGAACAGAAAAACGTTGCAGACATTCCATTTGTCATTGGCTTAAGTTATTTTTTTCCTTTCGTATTAGATTTATTTGATATACCAATAAATGTTGGCTACATCGCTGATCATTTTATTCATGGTCTTGATGATATTATAGTTTCTTATGACTGATTCATAGCAGCTGATAAAATGTCATTAGGGATTGGATTGTGAATTTTTTTTTTGCTATAAAATGTATAAATTAAAGTATGGAAGTGTCTGAATTATTTTAAGTAATGTTATTGTGAAGCATTTTTCATGAACTGAATAACATCTAGTGCTTGGGTGGGTGCCAATCCATGTGGGCAAATATTGAATGATAAAGTCCAGAACTCACAATGAGTGGAGAAGAGAGGTTCAGGGGAACCAGTAACCCTCTTGCTTTGGCATCTGAGGCAGTTCTACAGTTATCCTCTGTATTCAGTATCAATTTAGCGAGTTGCAGATATCCCATTCTTCCCTAATCTGGGCTTCCCCACCCTCCTTCACCACACCACAGCACCACCATCATATCCACCTGCTTGGAGAAACAGAGAAAGCCCCCTTTCAGTGGCCTGAGGCCACGTACATAGAATATAGATACTGATGACTCGTGTTCCAGGTTGACTTTAGAGTAGGTGTAGATTTTGGCATAAAAATGATATTTATATATATGAAAGTTAGGTAAAACAGGCACTTGAAGTGGAACTTTCAAGGTATTACACGGCTTTGTGAGCTTGGCCCAAAACTTCTGAAACAGCTAGCTAGGTGGTATGTTTTCATATGTTTTCAAGGTCCTGCCGTATATCCCTACCCCAGTCCAAGATTAATTATGATAGTGTAGCCCAGGGAAAGTCCTTGAAGTTTCACCATCAGGCTGAGTGAGACTCATGAGAAGTGTCAGCAGGTTGTGAGGTGTCATGATTGTCAGCATTACTATGGAGATTCAGTTTGGGCACTGCAACTTGCTGGTTGCATAATGTGGCAAATTGTATAATCTTTTTTACTCTCATTTTGTTCATCTGTAAAATGGTGTGATTTTAAAAAACCCTACCACATATAGTTGTTTTGAAGATTGAATGACTTAATACATGTAAAGCACTTACAATCAGACCTGACTGAGACACTTAATACTTTTTTTAAGTCATTACTTTTATTCTAACATTGTGGTGCTTTATGATGCTTTGTGCAGCATCTGCTGTATGCCAGACAAATTATTGGCTTGCTTTCAGTGGGATTACTCAAAATGATTATGCATTTAAACAGAATATTTCAGGGAAGAAATAAACTACTGAAGAGGAACAAAAGAGTTTGCAAAACATTGTAAGGAAGAGAATTCAGCAAAATAACTAAGGGCTTTTTTTTTTTTTGTAGACACAGCATCTCACTTTATCACCCTCAGTAGAGTGCTGTGGCCTCACAGCTCACAGCAACCTCCACCTCCTGGGCTTAGGCGATTCTCTTGCCTCAGCCTCCCAAGTAGATGGGACTACAGGCCCCCGCCACAACACCCGGCTATTTTTCTGTTTTACAGTTCAGCCAAGGCTGGGTATATGGGGCCGGAGCCCTACTCAATGAGCCACAAGCGCTGCCCTAAGAACCTTTTTAAATAGGGAAGTTGTGGTTTCTTTTGGTAGGAAATCCTTAAACATTAAACATTACTAACCAACAAGTGTAGGAGATTTGGATAAACACACCTTAATAAAATATTTAAAAGTGAAGACTGATGTTACATTGCAGGAGAAAGAAAAGAAACATTTGCTAAATGTAAAACATACCTTTGAAATATGTATACAACTATTGCATTTATGATTCTGTAGTACTCATGTTATACAATGTGTTTGTTAGTGAATACACTAAGAAAATGTTAGAGTGTGTTAATCATGTAACATATTTTTTGCCCCCAAATGCAGCTCATAAATTAACTCTATAAGCTAGCTTTTTTATCTGAAATTAATTACACTTAAAATGAAATGAACATTTGAAATTGGCAGGAAACTGCTGAAGTGAGAAAGACTAGAAAAGAGGAAGGAGGTTTGGAAGATACTTGATGTAAATCAATAGGCAGTGGTTGGAAAAGGTATCGAGAGGCTCTACTTCTAGCCCTGGCTTTGCCACAAGGCAGGTGTATGTCCCATGAACAAGTCATTTAACTCTTCTGGGGTTTAGTTTTCTTATCTACAGAATGAGGAGTTGGACTAGATGCTCTCTAGAGTCCTTCTAGTACTTACATTTCACAACTCTCGGAACATCAGGCTGTTACATTTTTTCCTCCGCAAGAAAATACTGTCTTCTCAAGGATTTATTACAATTTACCCTCTGAGATAAAGGGAGAAAATTGAAGTTGTGTACCTCTAATTCTCAGCTCCTAAAAATCTAAGTGTTGCAGCCAGGCAAACATGTGACTCCTTCCTGGCTGAGTCAATGGCTCCGTATCTGCTGTGTGATGTGATGTGAAGTATTCAAGGAGTATCTTTGTGGCTCCTCAGGGCAACCGCTAGAGGGAGCTTTGCTGTGAGTGCTCACAATGTTGCACAGTTTACAGTTTGTCACAGTCCTGCCCTCGGGGCTCATTTGTTAGCAACCAGTTCTCTGCACCTCTGATTGAGACTAAATTTTCTAAAAGTTGGATAGAAGCAGAAGAGGGGTTCAGGGTAGTAAAAGGATTCAGTCTTGTTAAATTGAGAAAGACTCACTTATCATTTGCTCAAATGATTGCATTTTTCCTCAAAGAAATTAAACAACTGAGAGTTGTTCCTCTGAAAATATATTTTGTACAAATATTTGATATTCATAGGAATAAACTGATCCATATCTCTTTGTAGAATATGGGTACTTTTTATTCAAGTCTAATAGATTTTTACATAGAAATAGTCTACCAGTGTTCAGAAATTGGTGAATTTCTACTTGTCTCTTTTTAAGAGACAAGTTCTTGCTCTGTTACTCAGGCTTGAATGAAGTGATCATAGCTTGCTGCAGCCTTGAACTCCTGGACTCAAACAGTCCTCCTGCTTCAGCCTCCTCAGTACCTGGGGTTACAGGTGTGAGCCACCACATAGCACCCAACAGAATGTTTTTCTATTTGGATTTTCACTCTTTAATAAGAATTCAGTGAAGAGAGTTTCTCTTAGATCCTGGTCTCCACTACAAAGGGGAGAAAAAAAAATCTCTATAGAATTTTAATTTGTATACATCCACAAAACAGTAGTTGAGAAGTATTGAGGTTCACTATTTCCTTTTGCTAACACAATTAAGTTATTTTCAAAGGGTAGAATCAATTATACTACTAATGTATAGAATAGTAAGTGAATTTTCAGTGTCATTATCAACATAAACACTTGAACAGTCTGTTCATTTTCCATACCTTCATAAGAACCATAAATGCTCATGTAAATTGGAAATCAGTAATAACCACTTTTCAGTGAAGTGCTCATGTACCCTGGATGAGTGGGAAACAAGGACAGAGTGACCCAGCTGGAGGTAACTTCTTACTCCTGTGTACCACCAGGGGTGCAAGTGAGGGGGCTGTAGGTAATTTTTGCTTTAGATATTTTTTGGAATCCTACTCTGCGAAGTGGATAGTATATCCAAAATAGAATACTTCTTATTTTAAAATACACTAAAATTTCTTATTTGAAATGATTCATTTTAGTTCTTTTCTACCAACATTCATTAGGTCCCTGCTCTACATCAGACTCTTGTGCTAGGCCTCATGGCCAAAAAGATGACTTCCCCCCAGGGACTTTAATGATCTTTGTTGAATTCAGTAATGGGCATCTCTGTCTTTAAGAAATACATGATAAATTTTACTATCTGGTTGGGAAAGATGAAACATATGAACTGGAAGATTGTCCCTAAAATCTTGGTGTATAAATAAACATGTAAAATTATTCTGTATGTATTAAGGATGAACTGTAAAATGACTAGGGTTTAGCTCATACTCCTATTTGCTTATTGTTTGTTGCTTGATAAATTATCCAAATCTAGACAGATGCACTCTAAATGTGTTAACCACTGTTATTGGCTTTCCATGGAGAAAGCCTCCATCTGAAAAGGTGCTCACTGCCAAAGATAAGGTGGTGATTTCAAAACAGGTTTTAATCAGGAACTTGGTTACATTTGGTTTTATCTCTTGAAACACTTTGCCGTGTAGCCTATGTGAAATAATCATAATGAAAATACATTATTTATATGGGGCCATAATTTAGGCCTTAGCAGTTTCCATTTTCGTAAGTTCTTATTTTTATTTTCCATCAAGCAGTACTTTGGTTTATTGTGTTGTGTGCTTTTCTTTTATTCCTTATGTAATTTATATGCCTTTATAAGTCAAACTTATTATTGAAAATATTTCCTCCCATTGTTATGAATAAACAGAAGAATGTTTTGAAAATCTCCTGTGACATCTGCTGGAATAAATGTTCTCATTGAATCTTACCTTGAATTCCAGACTGATGTACTGATGGGAATTTTTCACTTATTGTCAATTTGTCAATGACAGAATAAGCAGCAAAGTCAGATAAAAAAAAAAAAAAGCACCACACAATTATATAAGGGACTTTACCTAACAAATGCAATCAGTGTAACCTAATTCTTTGTACCCTCAATGAATCTCAAACAATAGAAAGAAATGTGAAAAAAGCACTAATAAGGAATCAGAAAATCCAACTGGACTTTCATAAGAACTGCTGTTTATTCAGCTTGTTATGATAAACAACTAAGTTTTAAAGGTCTAAGATTGACCACAGTGGAAAAGTATCTATCAGTCTGAAATCTTCAGATAGTAGATGTGTCAAGTGTCAGTCTTGCAAAATACTCAGAACCCTGAATACAATTTTCCATAGAAGCAACATAAACCCATTAATCTTCTATCCTCTGGTGTAACACGAGTATATCAGTTTTATAGGAAAATGGTTCTCTTTCTCTAAGCTACTCAGCCCCAGGGATTTTGTGTTTCTGCAGGACCTAATCTTGACCCCTAGTGGTTCTAGATACCTTAAATGAATGGATGAGTTTTGAATTTCTGCTTTGTAGCACCTCACTTATTACTCCTGGATAATCTTCTCTCTGTTTATAGCCATCCTATCTCCATTTGTGGCCTATCTCTTTTGTAAGCCAGTCCGAGACCCTCAATATCATTTATCATGAATATTTTGATGAAAAGGCCTCATGTTGCCTTGAAAAAAATTGCCTTTGTAATACAACTTGCTAGATAAATAATTTATTATATCAAATTACTTAGGAAAGACATTAATTAGAGGATTTAAAACAGGTTGATTCATATTCATTTTAACCTTTATTGCTTGAATAGTAACCATAGTGAAATGAAATTCATAATGCTCTTTATCAAAATATTAATAAGCCACCATCAAGCACTAAGACTAACTTGGCCAGGCTTTGAACGTGTAACACTGAGCAAACTTTTTGTCTTCTCTCCTCTTGTAAATTAGCAATGCCTTTTGTATACTTAGCTGAACAGTTGAAGACAAAAGTAGATATAATTTTTAAAGCATGCATAGTTTCTCAAAAGATAAATGTTGTTAAAATGCTATGACTATAGTTAGTACTATAAAATTACATAAATGTTCAGAGTAATAAAGCAGGATATTTCATAGAGTATTTTGATCCAATAGGTACAGTAAACCTTTAATTTTTTATATATTCTTATATATTTTGGTGGTCTTTCCCCAACCTTAGGTAACCACTGTGATAAAATTTGAATATATCTTTTTTTTTTTTTTGAGAAAGAGTCTCACTTTGTCACCCTTAGTAGAGTGCTATGGCATTATTGCTCACAGCAACCTCAAACTCTTGGGCTCAAGCGGTATTCTTGCCTCAACCTTCTGAGTAGCTGGGACTACAGGTGTCTACCACAATGCCCAGCTATTTTTTAGACATTGGGTCTCACTCTTGCCTAGGCTGGTCTTAAACTTTTGAACTCCAACCATCCACCTGCCTCGGCCTCCCAGCATGCTAGGATTATGGGCATGAGCTCGCCTGGCCAAATCATAATTTTTTAATTAAATTTTCACATGAAAATTGTGAATTCATATGCAATTGTGAGAAATAATTTATGTAGATCCTGCATGCCCTTTAAGTAGTTTTCCCCAATGGTAACATTTTGGAAAAACTGTAGTAGAATGTCACAACCACAATATTGACATTGATACAATCAAGATACAGACCATTTCTATCTCACTAGGATCTCTGATAATGCTTTTTTATAGCCATACTCCCACATCCCTCCTACCCTCACTCCCTTAAATCTCTGGCAACCATCAATTGTCCTTCATTTCTATAATTTTTTAAAGAATATTATATAAACAGAATCATACAGAATATAATTTGGGATTTTATTTTGACTTATCACTATTTTGTAAAGATTCATTGGGGTTGCTACATGTTATCTATCAATAGTCCATTCTGTTTTATTGCTGAGTAGTATTTCATACGTACCACAGTTTGTCTACTGTTCTACTGTTATTTCTGACTTAACTATTACAAATAGAGCTGCTATTAATATGTATGTACAGGTTTTTTTGTTAGCATAAGTTTACGTCTCTGGGTAAAATGCCCAGGAATGCAATTTGTGCGTTAAATTATAATTTTTAAAGCTTTCTTCCTAAATTGTGTACTGAATTGCATGAGACCTCAGTACTTTAGCCATTATTATTGATATGTTGGTGACTTAAAATAAAGATTTCTTTTTTTTTTTTTTTTGAGACAGGGTCTCAAGCTGTCACCCTGGACAGAGTGCTGTGGCATCACAGCTCACAGCAACCTCCAATTCCTGGGCTCAAGCGAGTCTCCTGCCTCTGCCTCCCAAGGAGCTGGGACCACAGGCGCCCACCACAACGCCCGGCCATTTTTTGGTTGCAGCTGTCATTGTTGTTTGGCGGGCCTAGGCTGGATTCGAACCTGCCAGCTCAAGTGTACGTGGCTGGCACTTTAGCCTGTTGAGCCACAGGGGCTGAGCCAAAATAATGATTTCTTAAAGTTGTATTTATAGCTTTGATAAATTATGAAATCATATCTAGAGCATCACGTCTTTTATCTTTTGTAACTGTTTTCAAATACTGCTTCCTACAACTTCAGTTTACCTTACTTTTAGCAAACCTCATCATTGATTTTAAGTAGAATTTATAAAGTTGCTTTATAGTTTTAACTTCATGATTTGTTTTGTTTTGTTTTAGATTACAGGTATTTAATTTCCTATAACAGCACTATGTTTTAAAATATAATCATTAATGTTGGCTCTTTTAGAATTTCACCTATATATGATATGCTCTCGCCAAAAAATAAGTTTATTGTGCACTTTACTAATAGGTAAAGAAGGGACAAAACATGAAAGCAGTATCCTCCTGAGTGATTGGAATGAATCCACTTGTCAGGTTGAAGCCAACAAACATATCTGCTATTTCTTAAGGCTAGAACTCTTTTTTTCCCTAGAAGAAATGATGGTTCTAAATCAATTTTTGAAAGTGATTTTTCTCACACATCCTCCATCTCACCCCTATTTTGCATGATTATTTGGTGTACACCTTCTGCCAGAGAAAATTGTCAAAATTGAATCTGGTCTAAATGAAGTCTTCATGAATGATCATTTTATTAGTTTATATTAATGTCTTTTCTACTTTGAGTGTCAAACATGTTTATCTTCATGGTTTAAAATACCATCAGATTATTTAACTACTTTTATATTATATTCCATATTATTTATGCTTGTGCTAGTACTTTTTTTTTTTTTTTTTGTGGAGACAGAGTCTCACTCGATCGCCCTTGGTAGAGTGCTGTGGCGTCACACTGCTCACAGCAACCTCCAACTCCTGGGCTTAGGCGATTCTCTTGCCTCAGCCTCCCGAGCAGCTGGGACTACAGGCGCCCGCCACAACGCCCGGCTATTTTTCTGTTTTGCAGTTTGACTGAGGCTGGGTTTGA
>CAUYON010053345.1:0-13756 GCA_963573935.1 Arctocebus calabarensis | reverse complement strand
GGATGGGTGGAGGGAGGGCGATTGGTGGGATCACACCTACGGTGCATCTTAGAAGGGTATAAGTGAAACTTACTAAATGCAGAATATAAATGTCTTCATATAGTGATTAAAAGGTGATGAAGGCTATGTTAAATAGTTCGATGACAAAATTTCAGATTGTATATGAAGTCAGCACATTGTGCCCCATGATTGCACTCATGTACACAATTATGGTTTAATAAAAATAAAAATAAAATAAAATATAATGTTATAATTTTTGTTTTATAGTAATATGTTTCAATCTTCAGTAGGATTGGCTCAATAGAAGCTTCCTTATCCCTTACTGGAAGTAGATTCTGTGGCTGGTATTTTTTTCCTCTTAATCATATTTTTTTGATTAACAGGAGTTCTTAATTTGAATTTAGTCAAATCTATCTTTTCATTTATGGTTATTTATTTTTTTAAATCTTATGCATGGAAGTGTTTCCTACCCCCAAATTATTTAAATTTTCTCTTATATAATCTTTCTTATATATTTAGGATTTTGAACCTCCTGGAATTGATGTTTTACTTGTTTCAAAATAAATTTCAAAAACATTTGAAAAAGAGTTGGTTTTACAGAAGAGTTCTGAAGATAGTATAGAGTTATCATATTCCTTGAACCCAGTTATATTTATTATTAGAATCTTACATTAGTATACCATATTTTTCACAATCAACAAGCCAACACTGATAACAATGTTATAAACTAAAATATATATTGTCCTCCTATCTCACCATGTTCTTTTCTGTTTCAGGATCTCATCTAGGTTACCTCATTCTATTTAATTGGCATATCTCCTTATTCTATAAGTTGTGATAGGTTCTCAGACTTTTCTTGTTTTTGATGACCTTCACAGCTTTAAGGAATATTGGTCATATATTTTGTATAATGTCTACCAATTTGGGTTTGTCTGAAGTTTTTCTCATGGAATTTATTTTTAATCTTTTTGTGTGTGCAGTGAAATAGGGGTCTAAGTTTGAAAATTTTTTCACTATTGATGATAATTTTTTCCAGTTTATTGGAAAGCCCAACTTGCAGTGCTATCTTTGTCATATATTAAGTGTCAATGTAGGTGTGCCTCTATTTGTGGACTTTAGATTCTGTTTTATTGGTCTATTTGTCTATCCTTGAGAAAATACTACACTGTCTTAATTACTAAAGCTTTATCATAAATTTTGATACCTGGTAGGGCAAGTTTCCCTATTTTTTTTCCTTAGAGGATATCATAGCTATTTTTGACCTTTTCCATATACATTTTAGAAGTAGCTTGTTAAATTGTACACATACACATACAACATCGAATTAATTAATAAATCAGTGTGGAAACTATTGGCATCTTTATATTACTGAATCTTCCTATCCATGAACATGAGATTTTTTTCCATTTATATAAATCTGTTTTGCTAGATTTATTTCTAAGTACTTAATTTTTTATGCCAATATACATACTATCTTTTTTCCACTAATATTTTAGTTAATGACTGGATAGATCAATCAATGAAAACTCTGTGGTAGGCCCTGTGAGAAATATTGAGGGTGAAAGAGAGGAAGGAATGATTTTTCAGTTCTAGAAAATTGCCAGGTATTATTATGGATGCTTCACTAAGTTTTTTCTTACCTAATCATTTCAACAACCATGTCAGAATCCGATTATGCCCTGTATAGAGGAGGAAACTGAGTTTCAAGAAGTTAAGGGACTTGCCTAAGGTAATAAAGCCAGGAAGTGGTAGAAGAGGAGTTAATATCCAGGTCTTCCTGATTCTAGTGTGGACTGGTTTCTCCACTCTGATACCTTGCCTTTTGATGACTCAATCACAGCACCCCTCACCTTGCAGGACTTTAAGTATTTCTGTGTATCCATAATATGTGTTTCCAGACAATATGAACATAAATGTACATTTAGGCAATAAGGGGAGCACTGCGGCTTCAATGATACAGGCATTCTGAAGAAAAAGTCACTTTTAACTAAAGTGCTCTGCAAGACAGGCTTCTTGAAAGAAGGAATATTGTCACTAAGCGTTAAAGGCTGGAGAGAATTTAGACATGGAGAAGTGGAAGGTCACAGATGCATAGAATGCTCAAAAGACCATCTCTAAGGCAATTCATGCTGGGAGTGAGCCTCACTTGAGCCCCAGTATTCAGGATCCACAAGGAGGTTAGTAGGCAAACTTACACTTTCATGTATGGAATAATGAGACTGGGCTGTGCACTCCCTTCTCATAGACTGTCCTGAGAGCCCACGGTACTTCAGACCTTTGACTCACCTCTTTACTTCTTGGATACAGGAACAATGAAATGGAAGCAGGTGCTGGCTCCTTGCAAATGATAGTGACTTTGCTCATGATGAATGTATTGGCCACTTCAGGAGGCATCCAGCAAGAAAAAACTCAGAAGAGAGTATAGAGCCCTCGTCAGTGCTTTCCTGATAAGAGCTTCTGAAGGGAAGCTCACTTCCACTCAAGCCCACCCCAGTTCTGGCACCCGTCCATCTTTCTATAGCGCTCGGAGGTAGCTGGCTCCTGCACTTTAATGTTCAAGGCCACAACACCTGATCCCAGTTTATCTTGCTAGACTCCTCCATTTCCCTTCCCCCATTACTCATGTACTCTATGCATGGAACACACTCAATCATTCTGCCTTTCTTGCACTTTCCTGCTCATGAGCCACTGCTCACACTGTTTTCTTGGCCAGGGATTCCTTCCCATCCTCCCCCTCCAGCCCCATTCACGTGTTCAGCAAATTTGTATTGCCAGGTATTGTTTAGGTTCTATGGGGAGTTCTAAAGATTTAGGACTCCCTGCCTTTCAAGACCAAGTATACTGTCTACTGAGGGAATAAGACATGTATACATAACCAGACA
Organism: Arctocebus calabarensis; assembly: GCA_963573935.1. Taxonomy (NCBI): domain Eukaryota; kingdom Metazoa; phylum Chordata; class Mammalia; order Primates; family Lorisidae; genus Arctocebus; species Arctocebus calabarensis. The sequence continues at coordinate 10,874 of CAUYON010053345.1, read as the reverse complement.
CTCCAGAGTTAAAGAGACACACACACACAAGTAGCCAGCTGGGGAAAACTCATCCTCCTACAGTCTTTCTCAGCCCCTCAGAATCCAGTGTGCTATCAGAAGACACTTCATCCTGCCAGTTAGATATGAATTTTATGCTCTCCAAATCTGCCCAGAGCCTCCCATTTCTCCTTTGGAAGCATTCTTTGCCTGGAAGAGGTGCTGAGGAAGAACTCTGAGGAAGAGTCAAGTGCTTAAGGGGAATTCTGAGGAAGAGTCAAGTTCAGACCATGACCTCTTTGCAAGGCAGAACTGAGTCCCCCAGGCTTCTGGGCTGCCCTAGTCCATTGCTTTTATTCCCTTTATAGGTTCTCCCTGGACCTTTCTTCCATTTTTGTGCTTTAAATTCTATATACAGTTATCTCTGATCTTGGTCTCTAGACTGAACCTCTCCCTATAAAGCTGAACTCTAGCCAGATATATACACTGGACATACTGAGTCCTTGAGATGCAGGTCCTCAGTGCACCTCCCTCTGTGCAAGCAGCTTCTCTGGTGCAGGACATTAGCATCCACCCAGTCACCCAGACCAAAATTCATAGCATCACCTCCCTTTCCCCCACCTGACCTTCTACCAGATCTTGCCAACTTACCTCCTAATTATTTCTGGAAAGTATCTTCACCGCACCTGCTCTTCCACCACCATACCTTTAGGCCTTTATGATCTCTCACGTGGACTATTCTTTCTTGCTTCCTCCCTGGCCTCCATCACCGCCTCCCATATTAGCTGGAGTAATTTACTAAAAATGCCAATTTAACCACATCACCCACACTGCTTAACACCTTCTAATGGCCACCCATTCTGAAAAACTAATTAGAGACAGCTCTTTTGAGAGTTTATTAGTGTGACCCTGCCACAGACTTTGGGTGACTTCAGGTAAGTCTCTTTCCTTCTCTTGACCTCAGTCTTCTCATCTAAAAGACAAGGGAATTAGAATAGTTCTCTGTTTCTAAAAAGATGTTGTCTGGTCTGCTGGCGTCATGAAATGCCTTTTCCACACGGGCCTGGAATATAATTTGTCTGGGGAACCCTGCATTCCCTAGACCCTGTTGGAGAGTGGCAGTGCACCTTGGCATGTCATAGGCTCAGCCAAGTGTGACAAACAAGAAAGCTTGCTAGGTTTCCTCCACTCAACTCAAATTTTTTTTACCACAGAACCCTTATGGAGCTGAGCACCTACTGGTGTCTTGAGGAACCAATGTCTGTGGAACATACTTTGGGAAATGCTGGAGTGGATCATTACCCAGGATCACATTGCTATGATAGGTGGTGATTCCTCACAGTTAAATTATTATCTGAGGGAAGAGGATGATGTCTGTCTCAGGTTTGCATTTGCTACAGTGGATGCTTAGACAGTGGGTGTTGAACAGGGGGTGTAGTAAGACATGGATACACTGGATTGAAAGTACAGCTATTTTGAATGCAGACTGTAGATTTCCCAGCCCCCAAAAGAGAGCAGATTGTTCTCAGAAAGAAATGAGTACAAGGCTTGCTGCGGACAGCATACTAACCACAGTAGTGATGGGTACTTCTGTGGCCCATGTGTCTGTCTGTGCTGCTGGACATGTCAGTTCAAGGCTATTCTCAATTGACAGTTCTTCTGGGAAAGTTTACCCAGGGACTCTGGGGTGACAGGAAGAGAGCTGCCCCACTCATGTGCCTTTCATTGCACATAAGGCATTGTTGGCACTTGTAAATGTTGACTCTAAGTAGCTCTGCTATAAAATCAGCATTTTCTATCTCTGGACCACATCCTGGACAAGGCAGAAGGCTTCGTGGCACTGGGCGTGGAGCCTGGTCTGCTGTATTCCTCAGCTGGGCCTTGCATTAGCACTGATTGCTGGCAAGGCTGTCAGCCCGACGCTGTTTTTCTAATCAAGGAGGCCAATTTAGCACTTGGGAAAGAATACTCAGCTGGGCCACATTACTTTCCCCTCCTGGTAGAAATAATGTAGGCAGGGACTACTGGAACTCTGCAACTGGTTATGTAGGCCACCCCAAGTCATAGAGGACCTCTACTATCCAGCCACTTCAAGGCTGCTCACCAGGGTTCACCGGTAGGCCTTCCTGTCCTGTGACTGGTAAGGGACACCCAACTCTCATGCTGTCTGGTGCCTTCAGCACTTTCTTCCTGGGGTGGGGGACAGAAAAGACTTTCCTGGTCCCCCAGGCATGAAAATTGGGGTTTCGTTTACTGTGCCAGAGTCCCTCTCAGGAAATATTTCACTTCCTAACTTGCTTTAGTAAAAATTGCACAAGAAATACGATGCCACTACTAGTAGCTGACATTTATCGAACATTTACTTTACTACATGTCAGACACTGCTACATGCTTTCCATGCACTGGCTCGTTAACTCATAATGACTGAAGAGGAGCTGGGCCTGATGTTATTTCTATTTTGTAGACAGTGAAACCAAGGTAGAAAATGGTAAATTAACTTACAACCACACAGCAAGGAGATGGCAGAGCTGGAATCTCACTACAGGTCAGCCTGGCCGCAATGCACCTGTTCATGACATTGTGATATATCCCTGTTAGTTGTTTACTCATTTGTCTCTACCAGAGGTTACAGACCATTTGAGGACAAGGGCTATGTCTGATTTGTATAAGGCCTGCCACATACTGGGTGTTGAGAGGAGCTGGTAGTCAGCAGAAGGTTTCTTGTGTTGGAGCATGGTGGTCCCCTGGTCAAGGGTGTGGGGGAAAGTTCTACACAATGTGGGTTTGGAGAAACATGCACATCTGCTTCTTACTTCCCAAGCCTGGCATCCCCCAAAGACAGTTACTGCAGACTCTCAGCTGTTGGAGCTCAGAGAATATTCCACATTGACTAGGTCTGTTTCCCAAAACAGGTTTGCATTGTTTTGAAACCATGGTGCAGAGCACCCAAAGCGAAAATAGAAGTTGATCCCCACACAACAGGCAGTAACTAAGACACCAAGAGTGAATGGGACAGGTTTGAGGGGCTGAACGGGAAGGCTGGCTAGTGTTGAGGGTTTGCACATTTCAGAAAAGCACCCACACTTTTGAAAGGCAGCCCAGTCAACTGAAGCAAGAGCCCTGGAACTGTTTTTGACCTTGAACCCAATCATTTTTCCTCCTGAGATTTTATGCCTCAGGACACAGTTTAGCAGAATTGAGAAGATACATGCATGAAGATGTTCATTGTGAGACTGGCTGTAGTAATATAACACTGGGAACAAATGAGTTGCCCAACAATACAGGATGCTTAATTAAATTATGGAATATCCATTCCATGGCATATTATGAAACCATTTAATATGCACATTCTGAAACCTGCAGCATCCTGAGGAATACGTGGAACAGGTTCTGTAAAGGAAGCAGCACCATTGTATTTACACGGTGATCTCACTAGCTATAAAAGCTCTGTTTCCACAGTAAATGTCCAAATAAAAAGAGCTATGTTAGAAGATGGGATTTGGGTGATTTCCTTTATAAAAATATCTTGATTGTTGCTATATTGTTTTTACATTTCTACAAGGAACAGCATGTGTGTTTGTGTGTACGTGTTGTGTGTGTTGGGAGAATTAGCACATAATTTCTCCTCCAAGCTAAATCTATTTCCATTGGATTCTTACATCTACTTAAGAATGAAAGTGTACATATGAGGAATAGAGACAGGAAGAAAACAGGTGCTGGCGCCATTTGATGCATGATCAGGACCATGACATGTTCTTAAAAAGAAGCCAGGCTCCTTCCTTGGTACAGCTGGCTATTCATGAAGCTTTTGAAATGGATAAGGCTATAGCATCTGGTCCATTGTTGCCATTTCTAGATTGCCAGCCAGCCCTCCTCCTAAGTCTTTAATTTGAAAATGGTTCCTGCTTATCAGTGAATAGTGGTACATTAACAATCTTTCTCTCAGATAAACAAAAGGAAATGTGCAATCTTCCCCAAATAGGAGAAGGAAGCTTGTCCCAAGTTCCAAGCTTGAATGTCCATTGATCTTGTCAGGGTGCTGTTGGCAAAGAACTCCCCAACTGCTGTTACCAGCATCCCCTTTGTCCCAGAGTTATCAGGATGTGTGACAGAGCAGTTTGTTGAGGCAACAGTGGTGATCCCCACCTCAACCCTCCACCTTAGGTGCTGATACTCTTTGTGGCCTGGAATGTCAACCTGGCATACTCTCCACTGCCAAGTCTGACATATGGGTAAATTACACCTTGGAACCATGTGCAGCAAGTCAGCAGAGGTACAAAGCATTTGACCTTCATATATCCCAATCTCCCCATTCCTGATAACCCTGTCATAATGGCAGCTTTTTGGATATTCATCATGGAATAGTAGGCACGCAGCCCCTTACAGCACTATGGTAATTTACTCCCAGAGGCAATTAAATGTTAGGCAGATGTGGGAGACCAATTAGCCGTCTTTTTTTTTTTTTTTTTTTTTTGAGACAGAGCCTCAAGCTGTCACCCTAGGTACAGTGCGGTGGCATCGTAGCTCACAGCAACCTCCAACTCCTGGCTTAAGATATTCTCTTGCCTCAGCCTCCCAAGTAGCTGAGACTACAGGTGCCCACCACAACGCCTGGCTATTGTTTGGTTGGAGTTGTCATTGTTGTTTAGCAGACTCAGGCTGGATTCGAACCCGCCAGTTCTGGTGTATATGGCTGGTGCCTTAGCCACTTGAACCACAGGCACTGAGCCAAATTAGCCATCTTAAGTTGTGGTCTTTAGCATCCCCATGTGAAGAGTTTAAAGTACTGGCCCTTCTCAGTGACTGGGCTTGAACATCCATATATATATATTTCTCTGTTCCATTCTGGCTTTCATTGCACCTCATAGCCAGGGCCAGGAATAAGAAAATTAATGCTGAGACATGAAATGGCCTGTTCAAAGTCATATACCTTGTAGTGTCATTGCTGTCACCTAAACTTAGATCTCTTGTTTTCAAGTCTGGTGTTTTTTGGTAGGTAGCCCCTAGGAACCATGCTCTGATTTGGATTTGCCTTAATGGCATAACCTAACAACACCAATGCATCCACAAACCTCAGTTGGGTATACTGTATGACTGTCCCTGTGCTGGGTACAGAATAGGGCAGCAGTTAAGATGCACTGTCAAGCTTGTCATGTCCTCAGTCCCACCAATGTCAAGGGTTGCCCTGGAAATTCTTCACAGATTCGGATCACTCAGCTGTGATGCTTGCTCTATGTGGCTCTTAACTCTCCTGACCTCATTTTCCTATGCCAGCCTCAGCTTGGTTTTCAGTTACCATTTTTTCTCTTTTAAAAAAATGTTTTTAGTTGTAAAATATAACATACAAACAAAAAAGGTGCACAGCCAACACTTTACAGTTTAATAACTTGCTATAAAGCAAACACTCATCCAGATCAAGAAAGATAACACTGTTGGCACCACAGATACCGCCCACATGTCCCTTCCCAATCACCACACCCCCACTCCCTACTCCAGGAAACCACTAGGCTGACTTTTCCAGTAATCACTTCCTTGCTTATCTTCATAGTTTACCAGTTAAGTACGGATCCCTGAGCACTATACTTTAGCTGTGCCTATAGTTTTGAACTGAACATGAATGAAATCATGTGGTATGTATTCTTTTGTGCGTGGTTTCCTTTCTTTGTCTGTGACATTGAACTGTGTTGTTGATATCAAACATTTCCATTACCTCAAAAATCTCCCTCCTGCCCTTTTGCAGTCAAACTCCTCCCACCCTGGCCCCAGGTATGCACTGATCTGCTTTCTGTCACTATACATAAGTCTTGCCTTCTTATAGAATTTCACATAAATGGGATATTACAGTATGTATTCTTTTGTTCCTGGCTTCTTTTGCTCATCACAGTTTTTTGAGCCCATTCATGTTGTTGTATATATCAGTAGTTTGTGTCTGTCCAATGCTGTGCAGTTTTCCATATTATGGATGGACAACTTGTTCATCCGTTCACTTATTGATGGATTGTTTCAGGTTTTTGACTTAAATATGAAGCAGCTGTGCACATTTGTGTGTAAGTTTCTCTGCAAACATAAGTTTTCATTTTTCTTGACTAATATTTAGTCATGGAATTTCTGGGTTATATGATTTGTATGTGTTAAAATTTGTAAGAATTGGCCAAAGGATTTTCCAAAGTGATTATGCCATTTTGCATTTCTATAATTCAAAGTTTAAAAAATCTTCTTGCTCCACATCATGGCCAAGGCTTGATATTATCTAGCTTTAAAGTTTTTAACATTCCAGTGGGTATGACGTAGTATCTCTTCATGTTTTTCATTCAGTTTGACATCTTTGTAGTTCTTGATTTGATAAGTGACTTTGTATGGAAACCTGGATGTTGGGTATTATAAGACTCTAAGTCATTTTATACCTTCTGTTTAATCTGGCTTATTCAGTAAGCAAAGCAGCAGGTGAAGAGAAGAGGAAATTTATATTTTCCTGATAATATGTAACAGTAAGTTTTTTGTCATGTGCTTATTGCGAAGTCACATATGTTTTTAATGAAGTGTCTTAAACATGAAATGTTTTAAACATTTGCCTATTTTTAAATTTGGCTCCCGGTATTATTATTAAATTATAATTGTAATTATATATGCTTGATTCCACTTTATTTTCTTTGTGTAATCTTTCAAAGAGCAAAATCCAATAAAATCCAATATACCTTTTTTTTATTGTATGGTATATACGTTTTGTGTCCTATAAACAAAAAGTTTTCCTCTCCCAAGTTTACAAATACTTTTCCTAATTTTCTGAGATTTTTATACTTTTAGCATTTGTTTTTAGATTTATGGTCCATTTCAAGTTAATATTTGTACACTGTGTTTTAGAGATTGAGGTTCATTTTCCCCATATGAATATGTTATAATTTTTTAAAAGTTTATGTTATCACTCATTGAATTACCTTGGCACCTTTGTTTAAATGTAATTGATCATGCGTGAGGCTATTTCTGATTTTCTATTCTTTTCCATTGATCTATTTATCCTTACACCAATACTACATGTCCCCAATCATGCAATCTCTATAATGATTCCTTAATCTAGTCAATGTAACTCCCACAACTTTGTTCTTCTTTTATATAAACTTTGATTTGTAAATTGACATTTTTATATAATTCTGTGAATTTTAACACAAGGATAGATTGGCATAATTACCACCAAAATCAGGATATAGAACAATTCAATCTAGCAGAAGCATACAAGACAGAAAAGTTTTAGACAATACCTATTCTGTTCTAGTCCAATACTACAGAAGAAAAACAGCCTCACTCATACCCATTCCAGCAAAATCTCTTAGTAAATGATGGTTTCACCTTTGCCAGGCTGTATTTAGGCTCCAGGGTCAGAGAAGGCTGAGTAGGGAGCTAGGACTTTCATTCCCTCCAGCCAGTGGCAAGGCACCTTCCCCCCCCACCGGGGTGTCAGTGGAGATCACTTGGGGAGCCTAGATTTCTGTCCAACAAGGTGGTAATGAGGCACTTCATAGCTCTTTACTGAGATGGGGGCCACCACCCCCATCTGTTGTGTCAATGAAGGCAACTTGGACAGCAGTAACAAGGCACTATTACCTTTCCAGATAGGGAAGTATTCATGAAAGCCTCGTAGGGAACTGGAACTCACAACCCTTCCCAGCAATAACAAAGAACTTCCTGCTTCAAGTATCAACAGAAGGAAGGGGTGGCACCTGTGGCTCAAGGAGTAGGGCGCTGTCCCTATATACTGGGGGTTCAAGCCTGGCCCTGGCCAAAACTGAAAAAAAAAAAAAAAAAAAGCACAGGGAGGCTGGACGTTTGCCCCCATCTAGGAATATCAAGCTGGCACTTCATCTCTCTTCCCCTGCTACACTGATGTTAGAATAAGCCAGATTAAACAGAGGTATACATGAGACCCAGAATCTTATAACAATACCCTTGATACCCAGATTTCCATACAAAATCACTCATCATACCCAGAAAATTTCAAAGCAAATAAAAAAAATTATCAGTTGATACCAGCACCATGATGCTAGAGATATTAGAATTAGCTGACAAAAACATAGTGCACCCAGTATAAAAATTGTAAAATTATTTTAATGAGCAATTGCAAACATATTTGAAGCTAATTAAAAAAAAAAAAAGATAACACCTTAGCAAAGAAATAGAAGGTCTCAGGGGAAAAGATAGATGATATCAAGAAAACCAAATGTGTATATGTAGAACTGAAAAATACAATAACCAAAATGAAGAGCTTGATGAATGGATTGTATAGGGGAATAGAGGGAAAGAGGAAAGAATCAGTGAACTTGAAAAGCAACAGATACCTGCCAGGCCTGGGCCCTCCCCATGAGCAGCGGCCAGGAAGTCCACGGGGACTCCCGCCTGGCCCCAATCTGTGCCCCAGGCCCGCCGCCCACAGTGACCAGGAACTCCACTCTGCCAGGACCCCCATGCAGCCCTGATTGGCACCCCACTGGGCCTTGGCCCACCACCAGCAGTGGCCAGGGAATGCCACTGGGACTCCCAGTGGCCCCAATTAGCGGCCTGCCACTAGCAGCGGCAAGGATGCCCACCGGAACTCGATCCTGGTACCAATCTGTGCCCTGCCCATCCTTGGCACACCTGGCTCTGATCTGTGCCCCAGGCCCGCTGCCTACAGTGGCCAGGAACTCCACTCGACCAGGAATCCCATGCGCTCCCAATTGGCACTCCACGAAGCCTTGACCCATGCCAGCAGTGGCCAGGAAGCCAGCTAAGACTCCCATGCAATGCTGATCTGTGTCCTGCTTTGCCTTGGCCTACCGCCTGCTGGGACCCTGCCTGGCTCCGATCTGTGCCTCAGGCCCATCACCCTCCCTCCAGAATCCTCCTACCAGCCAGAGACTTCTGGAGGCAAGGGCTCCCTTTGCAAAGGCCACCAGGTGCCCCATCCCATGCCCTCCTTCTTGATCTGGGCATGCCACACTCCGGAGCTGCTCCCGCAGCCAGAACTGCCTGGGTGGGACAGGGTCACTCCCTACAAAGATCCAGCAAAAAGAGAATGATCCTGCTGGAGTCTGATCTGGGAGAGAAACTTCCCCAAATCTGAGGATAGTCATAGGCAACAGTAAAAAATAATCATGAGGCGGAATCAACACAAAAACTCTGGCAATATGAAAAATCAGAGTAGATCAACTCCCCCAAGGAACCGACAAGGTAGATAAAGCACAAGATTCCTTGGATAAGCAAATGGCTGAGATGTCAGAAATCGAATTCAGAGTCTAGATAGCAAATAAGATCAGCAGAATGGAGGAAAAGATGGAACTAGAATTTCAGGCAATAATCCAAAAGATGACCCAAAAGATGTCTCAAGAATTCAATGAATTCAAAGTCAAAATGACCAAAGATTTTGACACATTGAGACAAGAAGTTGCAGTCCTCAAAGATCTGAGAAATACAGTAGAATGCCTCAGTAACAGAATGGAGCAAGCACAAGAAAGGATTTATGACATGGAAGACAAAGCTTTGTGAACACTCCCAAACTTCCAAAGAGGAAGAGAAATGGAAGGCAAAAATGGATTATTCTCTCAGACAGCTCTGGGATAACTCGAAGAAAACCAATATTCGCCTTATAGGGATACCTGAAAACAATGAAGTGGTGTCACAGGCACAGAGTCTCTTCTTTATGAGATTATGAAAGAGAACTTTCCAGACATGCCAAGAGATTCTGAAATTCAGATAGCAGACAGTTTCAGAACCCCAGCACGACTCAACCCAAAGAAGACATCCTCCAGGCACATCATAATTAACTTAAAGTTAATATGAAGGAGAAAATTCTGAAAGCAGTCAGACGTAAGAAATCCATTACCTACAAGGGGAAGAATATTAGAATAACTGTAGATCTCTCTGATCAAACCTTTCAAGATAGAAGAGAATGGTCATTGACTTTTAATCTCCTAAAACAAAATAACTTTCAACCCAGGATCCTGTACCCAGCTAAACCGAGTTCCATTTATGATGGAGAAATTAAATACTTTAATGACATCCACATGTTAAAGAAATTTGCCATAGCTAAACCAGCTCTCTAGGATATTCTCAGACCTATCCTCCATAATGACAAGTGCAATACTCCACCACAAAAGTAAAGTCACCCAGAAACTATTTATCAAATTTCAACTTCCACAGTGATGAAAGGATTACAAATGTCCACTAGACTTTCTAAAGATTTATCCTTGTTTTCAATTAATGTGAATGGTTTAAATTGTCCTCTAAAGAGGCATAGGTTGGCTGACTGGATACAAAAACTCAAGCCAAATATCTGCTGCATACAAGAATCTCATCTTACTTTAAAAGATAAATTTAGACTCAAGGTGAAGTGATGGTCATCTGTATTCCAGGCAAATGGAAAACAGAAAAAAGCAGGTGTTGCAATCTTATTTGCAGATACAATATGCTTTAAACCAACCAAAGTAAGGCTTTAAACCAACCAAAGTAAGGAAGGATAAAGAAGGACATTTCATATTTGTTAAAGGTACTACTCAATATGATGAGATTTCAATATTTGTGCACCTAACCAGAATGCACCTCAATTTATAAGAAAAACTCTAATAGACATGAGTAACTTGATTTCCTCCAGCTCCATACTAGTTGGAGATTGTAATAATACTTTAGCAGTCTTAGATAGATTCTCCAGTAAGAAGCTAAGTAATGAAATTTTAGATTTAAACTTAACCATTCAACAACTGGATTTAACAGGCATCCACAGAACATTTGAATACACATTCTTCTCAGCACCCCATGGAACATACTCCAAAATCGATCACATCTTAGGTCACAAGTCTAACCTCAGTAAATTTAAAAGAATAGAAATTATTCCTTGCATCTTCTCTGACCATCATGGAATAAAAGTT
>CAUYON010053343.1:0-16304 GCA_963573935.1 Arctocebus calabarensis | reverse complement strand
CCTCAAGCTGTCACCCTGGATAGAGTGCTGTGGCATCACAGCTCACAGCAACCTCCAATTCCTGGGCTCAAGCGAGTCTCCTGCCTCTGCCTCCCAAGTAGCTGGGACTACAGGCGCCCACCACAACGCCCGGCCATTTTTTGGTTACAGCCATCATTGTTGTTTGGCGGGCCGGGCTGGATTCGAACCCACCAGCTCAGGTGTACATGGCTGGTGCCTTAGCCTGTTGAGCCACAGGCACCGAGCCACATATTTCTACTTTATATTAAAATGATCAAAAACTTAAATGTGTAAATAATACCTAGGATTAGATTGTTGTCACTGGTGAAGAACTGTGGTTAAAAAAATAATGAATTCCTTAACATCAAATTTCCAAAGGACTTATTTGAAATATTGCTTAACCTAGAAGATATTTTTAATTATTTAAATATTTGTCAACAACAAAAACACAAAAAACAAAATAAAAAAACCCCACAATTTTATTACAATATAACCAGGGAAGACAATCCAATTGTGGGGTAAAACTCATGGACAGTGGTTTAAATGTAGCAGCAAATGTTTTATTTCATTTATAAGCATATTGATTTACTTGAGAATAAACTTTTTGGAGTATTTGAGTATTCATAGTCAAAATAATGAAGTGATAATTATATATATATATATATATATATATGCATATCTAAAACTTTACCAATAAAAAATGCAGTGAAAAATTCTTATGAGTAAACTGTGAATGATAATCCTTCATGTAATTCCATTATTTCACATTTTTATTTTCTAAACATTATTGATTTTCTCCCCACGTACTTAACTGTGCAAAAGAACGTTGCATATCATTTGGCTAGCCCATCTGCTTTATCACAACAGATATGATAGATTAATAAGTTTGAAATATTATATAGTAGAATTCTTCTACTTTTAGCTAATTACAATGTTTTTAATTAAATCATAGTTGTGTACATTAATGCAATCATGGGGTACATTGTACTGGTTTTATATGCAATTTGAAGTGTTTTCATCAAACTTGTTAACATAGCCTTCACGGCATTTTCTTAGTTATTGTGTTAAGACATTTATATTCTACCCCTAGTAAATTTCACAATTACCCTTGTAAGATGCACCATAGCTGTGGTCCCATCAACTGCCCTCCCTCCACCCATCCCCCCCTCCCCTTCCTCTCCTCTTTTCTTTTCTTCTTGGTCTGTAGTTGGGTTATACCTTTCATAAAAAATGTATAAATTAGTTTCATACTAGGGTTGAGTACACTGGATACTTTTACTTCCATTCTTGAGATACTTTGTTAAGAAGACTATGTTCCAGCTCCATCCATATAAACATGTAAGAGGTAAAGTCTCCATCTTTCTTTAAGGCTGCATAATATCCATGGTGTACATATACCACAATTTATTAATCCATTTGTGGGTTGATGGGCACTTGGGCTTCTTCCATAACTTAGCAATTATTAATTGGGCTGCAATAAACATTCTGATGAAAATATCTTTGTTATAATGTGTTTTTGTTTTTCTGGATATATACCTAATAGCAGAATTGAAAGATCGAATGGCAGGTCTATTTTTAGATTGCTATGTGTTCTCCAAACATCTTCCCAAAAAGAACGTATTCGTTTGCATTCCCATTGGCAGTATAGAAGTGTTCCTTTTTCTTCACATCCATGCCAATGTTTTACAATTTTTTGTTTTAATTTCAAGTTAGTGTGAGGGTACAAATGACCAGGTCACAATTTTTCAATTTTTAGGTAGGGTCCCTTTTGTAGTTGTGTCCTATACCCAAAGTGTGTGCCCTACACAGTTTATTATACCCATTAAATACGAGCATCCCCTAAACCTCCTCTTTTCCTTTCTCCCTAGTTTATTCTCATTCTGCCCAAATTGAACTGAAATGATTTTTTTCTCATCTATGGGCATGAATCAGATAATATACTGGCTTCATGTAAGTATTGAGTACATTAGATATTTGTTTTTCCATGCTTGTGATGCTTTATTAAGAAGAATGTGTTTCAAATCCACTCAGATTAATACAAAAGTTGGGATGTCATCATCATTTTTATGGCTTAATAGTATTCCATGGCAAACATATACCACAGCGTGTTAATTTATTCCTGAGTTGATGGGCATTTACGTTGTTTCCACATGTTCATATTGTAAATGGAGCTGCAAAAAACAATTGAGGGCAAATGTCTTTATGATAAAATGAAGTATTTTTTCTTTCTGGTTAGATATATATTAGTGGGATTACAGAGTCAACTAGGAGGTATAATTTGGGTTTTTTGAGGATTCTCCATACTTCTGTCTAGAGAAGCTGTATTAGTTCACAGTCCCACTAACCATGAAAAAGTGTTTTCCTCTCTCCACATCCAATTCAGGATCTGCAACTTTGGTACTTTGTGATGTGGGCTAGTCTTACTTGGGCTAGATAATATTACAGAATGGTTTTTATTTGTATTTCTCTGATGATTAGGGAGGATGAGCATTTTTTATATTTGTAAGCCATTTTTCAGAGTTCCTCAGAGAAGGTTGTGTTCATTTCTTTTGCCCAGTGGTATATGGGATTATTTTTTCTTTTTTTGTTGTTTAATTTGAGGTCTCTACAGATACTATGTATCAAATTTTGTTAGATTCAAGACATGGAAATATCTTTTCCCATCTGAAGGTTTTCTATTTGCTTTGATTGTTGTGTCATTGGCTGTGCAAAGCTTTTCATTGTAATTAAGTCCCATTTATTTTTGTTGTTGTTGCAATTGCCACTGAAATCTTCTTCATAAATCTTTCCATAGGCTAACATTATCAAGAATTTTTCCCACACTTTCTTCCAAAATTTTTATCATTTCAAGTTTTAGATTTAAATCTTTTATCCAACTTGAATCAATTTTTTTCCAATAATGAAAGGTACAAGTTCAGTTTCAATCTTTTATATGTGGTTATCCAGTTTTCCCAGCACCAACTCTTTTTCCCAGTGTATGCTTTTCTTTCATTTATCTCAGATACTACAAGAGACTGGTTTCATCTCTTGGCTTTCTAATCAATTCCAAATTTCTAAGTCTGTATTTGAGGGCCAAAAACATGCCGTTAGGATGCTGTGGATTTGTAATATGGCCTCATGTTTGGTTGAATGATGCTTCCAACTTTGTTTTTATTAATAAAAATTGGCTATATAGGTTTACTCCAGGTTCATACAAAATGAAGAACTATTTTTTTTTTACAGTTCTTGAAAATGTGATGTTGGTATTTTTTTTTTTAATGGGGATTGCCTTGAATCTGTAGATTCCTCTGATTAGTATAGACATTTTAATAATGTTGATTGTTTCCAGCCAGGAGTATGGCATGCTCTTCCATGTATTAATGTCTTCTGCTATTTCTTTTCTTAGCATTTTATAATTCTCTTTGTAGAGGTCTTTCACCCCTTTTGTTAGGTATATTCCTGGGTATATTATTTTCTTTGAAGCTACTGTGAAGGATATGATTAGTTTCTCAACTGAGATATTGTTAGTAGATACAAAGGCTACTGATTCTTGGATATTTATTTGTGGTCTGAGGATACAAAGTATAATTTCAATTATTTTTGAGGTTTTATTTGTATCCTAGGATATGATCTATTTTGGACTACATTTCATAGGCTCATGAGAATAAAATATGTTCCTTACGTTTGGGATGGTATTTGTCTATTAAGCCCATTCGTTCTAGGGTCACATTTATGTCCCTTGTATCTTTGTTTAGTTTCTGTTTAGAGGATCTGTCCAATTCCATCAGAAGGGTGTTAACATCCCAGGCTATGATGGTGTTATGAGATATCTTATTGCTCAGACCAATCAAGGTATCCTTCACAAATCTGGGAGACTTTACATTAGGTGCATAAATATTTCCATCTTTGTCTTTTTTAACTTTAGTTGCTTTAAATCTACTTGTATCTGCAAATAAAATTGCAACCCCTCCTTTCTTCTGATTTTCATTTATCTGAAATACTGTTTTCCATACCTTCTTCATGAGTCTGATTTGTCCTTCATGTTTAGGTGTGTTTCCTGGGGCAGCTTATGGATGGCTTGTGCTCTTATATCCAATTGACCAGCCTACGACTCTTCAGTGGGTAATTCAAGTCATTAACATTTCCTGAGAGAACTAACAAGTGTGGTGGAGTTCTATTCATCTTATTTTTTGAAAGTCCATTGCTTAGTTTTATCCTTTGTGCCATTGTAAATGTTAGGTTTTGTCCATTTCTGAGTGATTTGTTTCTTAGTTGTTGATTGTGATGATCAGTGTGGAGAATAGGTCTAGTATTTCCTATAGAGATTGTCATCTTGTAGCAAATTTCCTCACTGTTTGCATGTCAGCAAAAGATGTGATTTATTCATTGATTTTGAAATTTAGTTTAGTAGGATACAGAACTCTGGGCTGAAAATTGTTTTGTTTAGGTTAAAGGTGGATGACCAGGCTTTTCTAACTTGGAAAGTTATAGCCAAAAATTTCACTGTCACAGTGATGGATTTGTCCCTGTGGGTCACTTAGCACTTACTCCTGGCTGCTTGTGAATTTTCTCTCTTGTCTTAACTTTGGACATTTTCATTATAAGGTCTTGGAAATGCTCTGTTTTATGGCAACAACCTTGAGTTTGATAACATTCTAAAAGGAGTGCTTCAGCATCTTCAGTGATACTTGGGAAATTTTCATTTATGATATTGTCCCATGAGGCTTCTATTCCTGTATGGCATTATTCTTCCACTTCAAGGATATCTATAATTTGCTGTTTTGAATGCTTCCTGAAGGCTCATAATTGTCTGAGTGAATATTCTGCATTCTGTCTCTTCTTTTCTGCCTCTTTACTACCTGGTTTAGCTCAAAAGCTTTGTCATCTATCTGTGCTATTCTTTCTTCTTCATGATCAAATCTGTTATTGATACTTTCTACTGCATATTTGAATTCCCAGATTAACTCCTTCAATTTCTTAAGCTCTGCCACATGCTTTCTATTTTCATATCGTTCATCCATTTTTTGGTTCTGTTTTTCCACTTTTTGATCAATTCTCTTTATTGTCTTTGATGTTCATATTTTAAATTCCATTTCTGTCATTTCCAATAATTCTTTATAGGTAGAATCCTCTGTGTTAGGATCCCTTGGGGATAGTTGCTCTATTTTGGTTTATCATGTTGCAGAATTTTTCTGTTGGTTCCCTCACTACATTTTTCTTCTCACTACCTCCTTTGCTTTAAATTACCTTGTCTCAGAGCTTAGGTGTTGAAGTGGCCTTTTGGCACAAGGCTGAAAGGAATAGAAGACTAAAGAGTAAGAAGAGAGAAAGAAGAGAAAAAGAGCAGAAAAAAAATAAGATTGTGTGAAAGAAGAGAAGGAGATCAACAGAAGAAATGGTGGTATTTAGCAGAGTTTTATATTCACACATACCACTCTAGGACTTTGGGGGTTGGGCTGGGTGGGTGCCTTTAAGTCAGGAGTTCCCTACCAGCCTGAGCAAATGCAAGATTCCCTACCCACTGGATATAGAATGAGAGAATAAATCAAAATTGACAGTATGTCACAATGGAGGCCTCCCAATACTGTCTTTCCAAAGGCCAAATCTAGAAAGACATCCTTGACTGTGAACTCATGACCTCCTTGAACTAGACCAATGTTGTGACAACCACAGCCAGACCAGTGCCATGATCACTTGCCCTAGCACTCAGAGAACAGAAAACAAAAATAGATTAAGAAAATTAAAAGTATAATTATATGAGATAAAAATGAATATTTTACCTGTTGTGTTATATGTGAGAAAAATGACCATAATAGAAAAATCTTTACCAAAAGGGAGAAAATTGGAGATAAATAAAAAAGAGAGAATAAAAGGAACTGAAAAAGCATTTAAAAAATGAAGTAGCTCTTGCTAGTGAAGGTAGTAAAAATAAAAAATATAATCAATAAAACCCAAATAATTACATATATATGTGTGCAACCAAATATGTATATGTACATACACACATGCATATATACATATACATAATATATATGTGTGTGTAACTGTATGTTTATATATACACATACATAAATATATGTGTGTGTATGTGTAGAGCAATAGATACAAAGATATATAGATAGAAAGACAGATAGATATGGTTCGGACACAGGAGGTACTATAGTGTTAATAGATGGAAAGTATGTACTATTTCATTGTGAAAAATTAGGACCAGAAGCCACTTTTAACTGCAGAGATTGGGTCCCATCTTCCTGACTTTGCTGGCCTCAATTAGAGTCTGGTTGCTTTGTCAGCATTCAGCCCTCAAAGGCTGGGATCCTGAAGTTCCCGCCAGATTTCTTAGGATGCTGCATCACACAGTGACCTCTTGACAATTCTCAGGGCTGCTCAGCTCTTCCCAAGAGCCAATGCCTGAGCTCAGCAGGTGCACCAGAACTAGCCATGCACTATGACAATGCATATCATTTCTCCTACACATCCTTACCACAATGGCAGTGCCCAGCTAGAACCCAAGCCAATGGAAGATTCACCCTACCTGGTATTCAATCCTGTCCTCTGGACACTGTCCAAATCCACTCACTTGTTAAGCCTTTCAAAGTAGCTCCAGTGAGCAGTGTAGCCCACATCAAAAAACTGGAGGACAGTCTCTTCCTGTCCCCATTCTTCATGGGTATGTTGGCCAGCTGGTCCCCTCCTGTTCCTAAGCACTCACTTTCTGTGCTGGTTTTTCTCAACTCTAGATCTTCTCGCTGGCTCCTGTAGTCCTCAACTCTTTTATGTGCCCCTAGAGTGATGTCCCTGCATAGATCCCCCCAGCCAGAAGTAGTGAGAGTTTTCTTTCCCTTGCCTTATGGGAAGTGGCTTGTAAGGAGATATTTCCAGTCTACCATCTTTCTCAACCCTCTAGCTAATTACAATTTATTTTAGGAGCTATACTTGAATTCCTAGTATGTATTTTCTTTTGTTCTAGGTATTCTTCAAACATGAATAAGACATGATACTTTACTTTAAAACTCTCAGATATCATAAAAGAGAAATACATAGGTAAATAAGTTAAAAATATAAATAAATTAGATCATAGTGATACAAATGGGTTAGTTACATATGTACTAACATTAGCTAACATCCTGTAGCCATAGAGTAGGAAAAATTAATTTTGAGCATTTTGGGAAAAAATATCTACTATGAAGGTCATATTTATGTACATCTTTTAGCAATTCACTAATGTTTGGCTCCTTGACAATAGATAATTCATTTTACTTAAAATTTATAATGCCAGAGAATTTTTTTCTCTCAGTTTCCATACAAAAGAATCCAGGTGGGCCTATTTCAGCACCACAAGTATAAAATCTTTGCTCATGTGTTGTAATTTCTCATAATTGTAATAAAAAAAAGTGATTTGCTTTTATGGGTCAGTTCTGAAAAACTAAATATATATTAGAATAGTCTGAATCAAAGAAAAGTTAAAAGTTAATGGTATAATTTTCTGGGAATAAGAAATGCAAATAGTTTAGAAGTGTATTTAAAAGTGTACTTAAGATTAAAGAAATTGTTTTCTATGATCAAACACAGCTGATAAAAATCATTGCTAGAATACAGATGAAAGTTTTTGATGTATTAAATACACTAATAATTTTCCCTTAATTCAGATGTTCATACACATGTAATAAATTATATGCATATAAACTACTTATATATTATGCCATAGTGGTCAAACATGAAAACGATAAAACTTTAAATGCTAATCCTTTAAATGGCCAAGAACAAGTTCATTAATGATTTTTCATTTTTTAAAAAATACTGATGTGAAGTCCCACAATCTTTGATGCTGTCAAGTCAAAGAAGCATCAATGAATCAGATATGTTGTACCAAGCTATTAGTCACTTTGGAAAGTCACATATATTCATTTGAGACACTAATATTGCATCATAAAGAGGAGGTGGAGTGTTACATTGTTCCTTGGTTCACTGCTAAAGTTAGTGCCTTATTTGTGATTGTGAAATATTTACACTCTATGAAATCTTGGATCAAAAAATATCACAGGATAGAATGCTTTTAATTCTCTATATGAGCACCCAATCCAAAATATACCATCTCTCTCCACAAAGTCTTGGTATTATTTTAAAATTTCCCCTCTTTTTCTCTCTGCTGTAAGTAGGGACATAGGCAAGACAGAGTCATAATTTGCCATGGCCACAGGTTAATGATCAAATCAATAGATAAAACTAATGTTAAGAATGTTAGATGCAACTACTACCTCTGATGAGCTTGTTAGACTGAGACTCTGCAAGAAGAAATAAATTAATACTGTCACATGTCACTAAACCATGAGAATAGGTTCAGAGAAACGTGTTCATCATTTTGTGCACATCAGAAAATACACTCAAAAAACCCTAGTTGGTATTGCATACTGCCCTCTGAGGCTGTCTGTTATAGACTACTGCTGTTAGGCTGCAAATCTGTACAGCATGTTTTTGTACTGGGTCCTGCAGGCATTTGTAAAATGATGGTGAGTATTTGTGCATCTAAGCAGACCTAAAGGTATAAAAGCTAATAAGTTTTGCACAATGTTATGGCTGCTACCATCTCATTAGGTGATAGTAACTTTTCTTTTCTTTTGTATTTTATTTTATTTCGATTTGTTTTGTTACTTTAAATTTCACATTAATACGAAGGTACAAATGATTAGGTTACATTGTTTTCACTTCTAAATTCAAGTTGTAATTGAACCCTTTACCCAGGGGGCGTGTATCGCTTCTCGGCCTTTTGGCTAAGATCAAGTGTAGTACCCAGGGAGCGTGCTGAACACCCTCACGTTGTGCACAGGCTAGATCCCGCCACCAGGGGGCATGCTGAACACCCTCACCTTGTGCACAGGTGAGATCACGCCAATTTCCCTCCTCCTCCCCCTCCTCCCCCCTATACTTGTGTTTTTCTTCTGTGTGGGTGTGTAGTTGTTTATATTTGGGTTTCTTATTAGTACCGAGAACATTAGATACTTTTCCTCTATTCTTATGATGCTTTCCTAAGAATAATGTGTTTCAACTGCATTATAATTTTATGGGACCACCATTGCATATGTAGCCCATCATTGATCAAAAAGTCATTATGTGACACCTAACTGTGTTAGCATCACCCCCTAAACTAGCTTGTATTTGAAAGGCATAATTTAGTGCATTGTTTAGGTTCTAATTTCTGGTACATGAGTAGTTGGGCAGAAGGTTTAAAAGCAATGACTATTGACTATGTTTGTGTCATCAGTGTTTTTTTTTTTTTATCTTCCACAATTTGCTGCATTTTCATGTACTATTTTTCTCTCAGACTCAACTGTTAATTCTGTGCTGCTTTGAAGAAAACATTAACCTATCCTTCTTCCCCCTTGTCTTTCTCCTCAAAATACAAAGTTGAAGTCACTGACTTCTCTATCTGAGAATTAGACTCAATATCAGGAAACAAACAAAACACCTAGAAACAAAACCCGAGTAATAAGACCAATGAGGCAGTGGAGGAAATGTGGAGTCACAAGGTCCAATCGGATGTCCTAAAAGCTCTTGAAACATTCCTCAGTCATGACCATGCACCTGTCTGCCGCGACTGGCAGCCTCGTCTCACTGGTCCCCAGCCATTCTCTCCACGAAGCTTGTGCACGGCCCAGTCCACCAACATGTGCACATCTATCTGCTCTGTGTAGAAGTCGTTCATCAGAAAAGTAGCATCATAGCCCTTCACGAGACTCCCTCAAAGGATAAAGACATTCTCTGCTGGTGTCGTCACGAACCACACGTGCTTCCTGATTGATCTTCATTATTGAAGCCTCTATGATCACTACTGACCCCTAAACTGACTTCCTAAATTATATCCCTGCCCCATTCTTGCAGAGTTACAGTTTTTAGAAGGAGACTATTGTGATTATCATTTTTTCCAAGATTTACATCCTTTGTACAGTGGTCCAGCAGACTGTTGGTGGAAGGATCATTAGTGCAGATTTCACAGGTATTTTCTCCCTAACATCTGCTAACTAATAACACATTGCTGTACGTTCTTGGCGTTTTTTGAACTCCAAATTACACTTTTTTGCTTGAGATGAGTACTATTCTCGAAGCCTGAGCAAACTATGCTTCTATTGTTTAAAACCAGGTTAGTTTCCATGGGACTTGTTTTATACCAGGTTTATGAACTTGACCAAAATCGTGCTTCCCTTTCACTTGTTGCATCTTAGCTGAACAATGTTTATAATATTCAATATATGAGAGAAGAATACACAATTGTAATTATCACTATCAAAATTTTATTGGCCTTTATTATGTCTAAATATTTTTATTGCTATTTTCTCTGATATTTTTATGGCCTCTCTGCTTTTCTTCACTTTGTCCCACTTTTTCTTCCTCTTTACCTTATTGAATTGTGCATATTCTGCACATTGGTTTCTATTCAAACGTTACTGGGAGTAACATTCCTTTTTATCTCTGTCAAAGGGGTAAGGAAACACTTTCTGTAAAGGACCGGAGCGTAAATTTTTCATGCTATGCAAACCATATTATTTTGTCTCTATCACAATGGTTCCATCTTGTCTATTAGTGACAAATCAGCCAAAGACAGTTTTTAAGTGCATAGGCCTGGTGGTTTCCAATAAAGCTTTATTCACAAGCAGAGATGATGAGTTATACTTCCCTGGCCTCTACTCTGTACCATATGCTTCTATTTGAAGGGGAAGAAAGAAGAAATGCATTCTCAGGACAATTGATTATTTCAGGGAAAGCATTACTATAAAACTAATCTTTTCCTAAAATCATCCTATTTACCGGCACTTTAAAATAAACAAAAGAAAGTAGTAACAACAATACAGCTGCAGGACGAGGATCAAGGTAATCATAGTTTAAGTTTATTAAAATCCACAAACAACCTACAGTCATCACACGTTGTGGAAAAAGTACACGTGACTTTCAAATTTTCAATTAGCAGTTGCCTCAATCTGTCAAACATTTGCTCTGGTAACACCAGTTCTCCCACAAAAGCATATTAGCCTCTTGAAAAATGGATTTGAGCATGAAAATAGTCTTTTATCTTTTCATATCCTAATTGCTACATTGCAGGCTTTGAACTTCTGTGCAATTGTTGTACTGACATTTGTGCAGCAGAAAAATCTTCCAAGAAAGAAAATTAAGGAAAAAAATCACACTGAAAGCAATTACTCCAACCAAATACATATAATGAACAAAGATAATGAACATGATATCATGATCGGATTTATGCTGACAATTTATACAAGCCCTCAACTCTTAAGGTTTAGTGTATAGTAAAATACTATAAATGCTAACAACTTTAAAAAGGACAAAATAGTTATTCATGGATAGCAACCCTATTGACAGGTATTTATAATAAATTAAATAAAACCTCCTTCAAAGTAGAATGTTTCCCCCAATTCTCTACTCCAAGTGCCTTATACATAATAGCACTCAGTAAATATTAGTTGAAGTAATAAGTGTACACCTTTATGGATTAAACTACAAAATAGATGTCTCCCTGGATGTAAGTTATGACTGTGTAATATAAGTTGAATACCATAGCCTTCTCCAGCTTATTGCATAAAGGAAAGCAATGATGCCACCCTCCTCTTCCACACGACCTCCATGTTCTGTTATTAATGGACATGCTATTCTTTTGAGTGTTATATAACAAAACTAAGACAATTCTCTGCAGAGTTTACTAATAAATTGCACATATACTTTCCAGGAGTACAGCAAATTTCATTAGTATGTTGTGCTCAACTAACAATGTATCACTATATGTCAAAGTAATATATCGCCCTTTAAAACATAGACATCCTTAACTGAAGAGGGATAAATTTTAGTTGAAATATAGACCCTAGAGCAGGAGAAACAAGCCCTGGGTGATCGCAAATGATGGCATGCCGTAGATAAAGGATTAGAAAAGTAATATTAATTTTAAAAAGATATCAAAGTACTTTCACTAAAAAATACTCTAGTTTAATAGTTGTATCCAATATGATTAATATTAATTCTTATTAGAAAAACCTTGAATAATTTTAAGCAAATGCCAATGTATAAATGCTGAAAGTGAGAAATCACTAATTTAGATCTATTCCAAACTTATTTGTATTTCAAGGTTTCAGACGGCTCATAAGAAAAGATCTTGGTACTCTGAATGCTAAGACTTTTCCTGAAGAAATTTAGTATTCTAACAAGACATTTGTCTGTGTTTAAGGTCAACCTTACAACTTTGAAGGGAGAACATGCTGACAATTTATGGAGCAAATGTCGTCTAACTACCCATAGAATAGGGAAAACTTACATTACCTGTCAAAGCTACACTGAGAAATGGCAGGAAAAGACATCCGTACAGAGAATGTATCTATACTCTTTGTCATTTTTTCCTCTCTGCTGAATATGCCACTGGAAAGTTAGAAAGAATCCGATTAGTTTCACGAACAGAGAATTAACAATGAAAACTCTAACAAAGATGTATAGGTTACCATTTCAATTTATTTGAAAAAATATCCACAGTGTCAAGCTACACATGCATCAACTTCAATGATTAATCACATAATCCAATTTGAAAAAATATATGCTGAAGCACAGCTTAAGTTTAGTGCAAGAAGGGATATTATAAATGCTTGAATTGCTGTAAATCATTAATAATTCTATTGGATATAATTAAATAGTGTAATCTATTTAAAAATTGATCAGACTTCCTTGAATATTAGCAACATTTTTTTTTTTGTTACTGGGGGTATTCTCTTACTACTTGAGGCACTAACAGAAATCCTGGGTGACCATCATGAGGTATGAAGTGTAAAGCATTCCTTCATTGAGTTTGATTTTGAACTAGTTTGCCTGTTCAATCTGTTCCTACTCTGAGAATTACATTTTTAGTAAGAGCTCAATAATTATGACTTCCTGTGAGAATTGATAAGATATTATGCTCTGAATACATTTAAAGAGTAAACATACAATGAGAATGTGTATGTGTGTATAGATACACAGATAGCCATTTTATTTATCAGGGCATTAATGTTTATAGAGTTAAGTGTAATTTTAATGTACCAAAGGATAGTAAGGAATAGATGCATGCATATAATTTTGCTCTCTTGTAGATAACCAAGAACTGATTGCATATGAATCAAAAGTGTGTGAACTAAATGAATTCCTATAAAGCATCTATTTTAATGCATAATGTTTTCATAAAGAAAATGGTATGCAGAAGGCATGTAAAACATTCAAGTCTTCCCACTGTTAAGAGGTTAAGGACTCTATTACCACTCTTTTCCTTTGTCAATAGGAGTTTCCTAATGTTTCTATACATATTTATTACCCAATCTTGATCAAGTGTGTGTTTCAAAATTTTGAATGAGTAGATCTTTATTAAAGGCTATATTATCCCTTTAAAATGTTATATGCTATAACATTTTATAAAATTAAATATATTTTTATTTTGATGAAATGTGAGAAAAGGCAATGGATAATAAATAAGGATTATTACTCAAAAGGTTTAAAATTAGGAAACCAATAATCAAGTAATAATCTTGAGCTACTTTGAGGTCAGAGGTTAAGAAGCAGATTCACAGGTGACAACAGAAATGAGTTCAGTAGCTTTGCAGGAATTAAAAATGTTAGAAATTTTAACATCTATTAAAATCCTTAATAGCAAACAAAGTCCTAATACATATTGCAGTTAAGGCACAATGGATCACGTTCCTCTCGAGCAAAACATGATAAAGGAGAACTCTGAGCCCCAAGTTATGTTCATGAAATACGAAGTTGGGAAGGTTGCCAGACTAAACATAAATGGAATGTCTACCGTCTACTGCCTGTTTAAACCATTCAAGGTTAGCTATCTATCTAATATCTACACACCTAATAAGGCTTAATGAAAACTTATTGAAATTCATTATAGTGGAAAGAGACATTTTAAGGTTGTATGGTTGGGAACTGACTCAACCATATGGTCCCATCCGTGGCTTATCTGGATTACATGCTGTCTTTGATTTCAATGTACTATAGAAGTTCTGATGATGTCTTACCTCTCCCCATTCAGCAAAAATTTATTTCAAACACTGAAAATGTTTTGTGGAGGAACCCCCCCCCCCCGGTAATGATGTAACACACATACAACAAATTATCAGAGACAGGAATATAAATGATTGTCCAGTTAGCATCAAAATAAAGAAGGAAAGCTGTGCTAACAAAAGAAAAATGGTTGAAACTGGATTGAATCTTTATTTTATTTATTTATTTATTTATTGAGACAGAGTCTTACTGTGTCACTCTGGCTAGATTCCCAGGGTGTTACAGCACAACAACCTCAAACTCTTGGGCTTAAGTGATCCTCCTGACTCAGTCTCCCACGTAGGTGGGACAATGGGAAGCCGCCACAACTCGGACCAGATTTTTCTATTTTAGTTGGTGATGGGTCTTGCTGTTGATCAGGCTGGTCTCCAACTCCTGAACTCAAGCAGTCCAACCTGGACCTCCCAAAGTGCTACATGAAAGCAACCAGCCTTGGCTACTAGATTGAAATTTATATAGAGAAATAAAGGGCAAGGAATCTACGTTTGAAGGAATTGATGCAAAGTTATCCGGGAGGAATAATTCCAATACATTCGTGTACCTTTTACAACAGTAATCCATTGCCCATGAATTGGAGTACAGAGTTTCTAAAGGTTCCAGTGACGTGGAACTTGGCTGTCTGGGCACCATCAATAAACCATTGTGAAAACAGTTAAGGCTGAGGGGCACCTGTGGCATGGCAGTTCAAATTCTCTCGTTAGTGGCTACCGTGGCAAGAACTTCTATGAATATTTTAACCAAGTTGGCAGAAGTGCAACCTCATCTCACTTTGCACCTCAGGCCTTTTCTGAAAAGAACCTGAGCAGCAAGGAACCCTGCTGAGTATAGATTTCCAGCCTGTGTAACTTAGATGTGGGTACAGCTAGCCTATGGAAACACCCTTGGTCAATGGAGAATGGAAATCAATAAACAACCAACCAACCAAACAGAAAGCTACTACCTTCTTTTGTACAACAGGTGGACAATTTATTACTGCACCTTAGTTGATCCCAGTGATGGTCAGTATGGAAAAGATGACCCTTCTTCCCCTTATACTGTCCTTGTTCTTCTTACCCCCTGATGTCACTTCACAAATTAATTATATTAGCCTGTGCCTCTTTTTCTCAGCATATAATTTGGGGAATCCTGGTCTAAAGCAGCAAGTCTACATGATCCCTCTACTCCCAGAGTGGTTGAGTAGGTGCTCATTTAAATGGAGCCTCCTTGCCAAAAATTTACCAATCAAAGCAGATTCCAGTGCTCACCCCAGTGTATTGGGCAGGGAATACAATTCTTAAAGTGTGCCATGACATGAAAATGTTCAAAGGTTCAGGTAAATTTTACCATAAGATGACTTGATATTATTTATAAAACTAACAATATACAAAGATCTAGCCAAAAAAATAAATTGATATAATTTCATTTCTAAAGGTAAAATGTTCTTGGTTTTATTCTATCCAATTCAATTACTAACTTAGAGGGTGATATAGATAACGGAATAAAACAAAAGAAAATTTATTGTCTAAGGAGTTTAATGATAAGGCATGAACATGAATAAAGAAATAAGCCACAAAATAGTGATGAAATATTTTGGAGTTTAGCTGAAAAGTGATTTGTTGTTACCTAATCTTTACCATATAGAAAGGAGGCAATGAAAGAAAAAGCGAGGCAGTGATTTTTGCATTGCATTTTAAATACTAAAAGGAAACATTCATTATTGTTGGGGGAAAAGAGCTAAACCATGTGAACTAATGTGCTGTCAATTTCTCCATGAATTCTAAAAGGCTTGAACAGGTGACTCTCAAGTACTCAATAAGTACTGCTGACATTTCTTTAAATGGTGTCCTCATGTGTTATACGTGGTGTTGTATGAAACTTGCCCTCCAGTTTTCAAGGTGTAGGAAAATACATTAAAATTTAATTTTTTAAAATAATTTTATTAAATAATGATTGTGTACATTGGTGCAATCATAGGGCAGAATGTGCTTCATATACAATCAGAAATATTTTGATCGTACTGTTACAGATAGCCTTCATGGCATTTTCTTGATCACTATATAAAGAAATTGATAGTCTACATTTAATAAGTTTCACCAGTACCCTGCTAAGATGCACCATAGGTGTGATCCCACTAAATGCCTTTCCTCCACCCATCCTCCCCCCTCCCCTCTCCTCCCTTTCCTTTTTCCCTGTATTCTTGTGCTATAATTGGGTTTTAGTCTTCATATGAAAGCTAAAAATTAGGTTCATATTAGGGC
>CAUYON010053342.1:0-20049 GCA_963573935.1 Arctocebus calabarensis | reverse complement strand
CTCTGGTTTTGGGATTTTGTTATGTGGGCTAATCTTACTGGAGTTAGGTGATATCTCAAAGTAGTTTTGATTTGCATTTCTCTGATGATTAAGGATGGTGAGCATTTTTTCATGTGTCTGTAGGCCGTGTGCCTGTCTTCTTTAGAGATGTTTCTCTTCAAGTCCTTTGCCCACCCTGAGATGGGATCACTTGTTCCTTTCTTGCTAATTCATTTCAGTTCTCTGTGGATTAAATTGTAGTACATGTATACCATGGAATACTATGCAGCTTTAAAGAAAGATGGAGACTTTACCTCTTTCATGTTTACATGGATGGAGCTGGAACATATTCTTCATAGCAAAGTATCTCAAGAATGAAAGAAAAAGTATCCAATGTACTCAGCCCTACTATGAAGCTAATTTATAGCTTTCATATAAAGGCTATAACCCAATTATAGCATAAGAATATGGGGAAAGTGGCAAGGGAGGGGAGGGGGGAGGATGGGTAGAGGGAGGGTAAATGGTGGGGCCACACCTATGATGCATCTTAGATAGGTTTAGGCAAAACTTACTAAATGCAGAATACAAATGTCTTCAGACAATAACTAAGAAAATGACATGATGGCTATGTCAAACAGTTTGATGAAAATGTTTCAGATTGTATATGAAACCAGCACATTGTACCCCTTGATTGCACTAATATACTCAGCTATGATTCAACAATAAAAAAATAAATAAATATATAAAAGCCAATTCACTCCATTGTTAACCTGGGATGGATTTAATGGCTTGTCCTCTCCATAAAGAAAACCGATGGGAGAAGGCAATGCTTTACTGTTATAAAAGAGTAGGCTGTGTGAGTTCTCAGAAAGTTTCTTTCTTTCTCACTTACACAGCTTCTCACTGTTTTCATTTTGTAGATTTCAGAACTTGTCCTGTCTCTAAAACGTATGGCACTGTCCTCATATATTTACTTCTTTATGTTTGATGAATCAACTTTCAAGTCTCCAAAGTTCAAAATAACTAATCCACCAGCACTAAAATACTTCCTACAGAATAGTTTGTTCATTATTTTTTTTTTAAGTAAACAAGAATTCAGTATGACCTGGGCTAGTCACCCACCATGGCCTTTTTCTAACTTAAAATATGAGTTTATTTGAAGCAGCAGAGGTCTTTAGCACAATCATTCTATAATTCTAAACTTAAGTTCATTTCAGAAAAATCAACTGATTTTCATTTGTTTCACAAGTTCTACTCCCCCCTATCTTGTTAAGAAACAAAAATTCAACAGTTAGGCATTACCTTTCATTCCATTTTTCCTCCCACAGTTCACTGATATTCTTAAGTTTGTGAACTTCCTCAAATGACTGTTATGAGCAAATAAATGTATATATTAAAAATAAAGAAATGTGTAATTAAAAAAAATGTACGTATATTTTACTCATAGCAAGTTTTAACTTACACAAATGGTATCATACTATATTCTTTCTTGAGCACTTTGAGATGTATTCATATCAACATTCATTTTCACTGTTATAATTTCAATGTATCAAAGTAGCCTAGATTATTTATTCATAACATTTCTTAAGGGGTTGGCAAACATTTTCTATAAAGAACCAAAAACCAAATTTTAGGCTTTGTAGTATAAAGTCTCTATCAAATACTTTTTTAAAAAAAATAAAATAGTCCTCTAGGGGGTGAGGGGAAATAATGTAATGAAGAATAATAAAATACATGTTAATTGAAAAAAAAAATAGTCCTTTAAACAGTTGTGTCAGACTACCATCTAGTCCAATGACTCGCAAAACTCAGGGAAGTGGCTATGCTGAGAGTTACAGTTTATTACAGCTATAATATAGTTTGAAATCAGCAAAGATAAAAGGCACATAGGGAAGAGTTCAGAAGAGACCAAGTGCCACCTCCCAGTTATCCCCTCTGAGAAGGGTTGCATGGACAGTATTTAATTCTCCTAGAAATGACATGGGACATGTATAGAACACAACCAGGAAAGCTGAGATTTGGCACCTAGGGCTTTTATTGGGGAGTTAGCCATGCAGGCATGGAAACCCACATGGCTGACCTGGGTTAGTCAGTTTCCAGCTCCCTTAAAGATTAAATTGATAATGCATGATGAAACACTCCCACCATAGATCATCGCTTGTGTACCTATTCTATGTGATGCAAAGACCCAGGTAAAGAAAAAGTAGGGTATCAGGCAGAATATTCCAAGGCTTAGGGTGATCTCCTAGGAGGTGGGTGAGGGCCAGACCTCTCTTTTGGAATGTGTAAGGTTTGAGGACACCAGGGCTACTAAGGTAACCCTTTAACACACATTTGCCTAAACCATTCTCTTTCTGGTCAGAAACTGGATTTTACTGGAGACTCTTAATACTAGGGTCATGTAAATTACCTATATTTTCCTGCTTCGTACAATTTTTATTACATACAGACATCAAATACTGTTGGAATAACAAAAGTACTTTCTTTCAGATATAAAAATATAAAATGAGAAATACATAAAATATGATTCTTTTTAAAAGGAAATCAATCTCTAACACTAACCATTAGCACCCCCCCATGATTTGTTTAGATGCAGGTTGTGAAATCTCAGTTTTTTTTTTGCTCTTTTTTAAAGACACAAGGTCTTGCTCTGTCATCCAGGCTGGAGATCAATGGTCAGATCCTAGTTTACCATGTCCACTAACTCCTGGGACTCAACTAACTGTTCTGCCTCTGCCTCCCATTGACTACTGACCCCTGCCATTACACCTGGCTTAGTGTTCACAGTGAGATGCTGCCCCAGCAATCATCCCACCTCAAGCCTCCTGAGGCACTGGGATTACAGGTATGAGATAAAGCATCACACCTGGCTCAGCCTTTCTTAACAAGGAACTGAATTTATAATCTATAGAAATAAATTTAAAGTCTTTGTTACATACGAATGGATTAAAGCAAAGATCTCAAGACATTACTTTTGAATACATATACTCTGCTGTAAGCAACAAATTGCAGTTGTGTTTTTCTACTATTTCATATAAAGAGAAAGGAACATTTGTAAGATTGTTTTATTACACATACTTTCTACTAAATGAACTGTAACCTCTGTATGAATGTCAAGGTTACAAAACAAATCTTGAATAATTGTCAAAATCTGACCAATATACAACACTGCAGAAGTTCACAAACTGCATTTATTGCTAGTATCTTTGAATGCAGATGAACTTAAAATATTGGAGGGTTTTTTTTCTATGTCGAGCTAAGACCTTAACAAGAAAAATATCAATGTGATTTTCCAGTCTTCTGTCTCACCGCTACAAACACCTACAAGCTACAAGTGTTGTGACAATTTTTATGCCTAAATATGATGCAGACCTTTAGTTTTGCAGAAAGGCAGATGTTGACTTGCTGTTATAAGCCATGTGTAATTTCATCTTCACTGAAGTGATGAAGAAAGCATGAACTGCTTCCTCTACATCTTCACCCTCCTTGATATTACCCAAGTGGATATGAAGTGGCACCTAACATATATATAACATGCACCCTTGACTTTATAGTCTAATAATAAAGTATTAATTTTTATCACTAACCCAAAGCTATAATAGAGCACAAATTCCATTTATCCTTTTCCTGTCTTATGCTATTGTTTGGTGCATTTTACTTCCATAATACTTTTTTTTTTTATTTGAACCTTCCATAATAGTTTTAAACAAGGG
Organism: Arctocebus calabarensis; assembly: GCA_963573935.1. NCBI lineage: Eukaryota > Metazoa > Chordata > Mammalia > Primates > Lorisidae > Arctocebus > Arctocebus calabarensis. Next base: position 16,357 of record CAUYON010053342.1, on the reverse strand, counting down.
TTTAATACAGTCAAATATTCATTCAAACTTACCTGCATATAAATCATTTCCACTGACCATTTATTCCTGTATTCCTGAATTTCATCTGCAATCCCTTTGCTTCTGCCTGAAGAATTCCCTTCAACATTTGTTAGTATATGCCCACTAGAGACAAATTCTCATTTTTTCCCCCTGAAGTCTTTAATTTGCTTCCACTTTGACCCTTGACACTTCTTCCTTTGCTAGAAGGTGAGCATTGCTGGAATATGAGCACTATAGCAACTATAGAAGCTTTCTTTTCTTTCTTTCTTTTTTTTTTTTTGGTTTTCTGTTTCAGAAGGCACATACCTGTCCTGCTGATAGATCAATTCCGGAAACTTCTTAGCCATTTATTGTTTCCAATATGTCTAAGATAGCTGTAACTTAAATACTCCAGCATATAATCTGCCACATATAATTTATGTAAAGTCATCACTTAGGTATTACCATTCTGACCACGAAAGAATAGTCCAGCACAACTAGCATTCTAATGAAAGAATCCATTCCTGCACAAACATTCTAGGTATTGTCTGTATCCTGATCAACAGAGTTTCAGCTTATATACTAAATGTCAAATATTTTTTGATGACATTAATGGCCTGTTAAATACAATAATTTCTTTTTTAAATGAGCCTCTGCTGGTGAAATTCCAAGTTTTCTGATGGGCTATTGTATGTAGTTATGTCCCATCTTTATAAGAACAGGCCATTAAGAATCCGGCCTGGCTTATAACCCTTACCTTTTGAAATGATACCTTAGCATAATTCCCTACAAAATTCTAACCCAGCCATGAACAAATTTTGTTATAGATAATAGAATCCTCTTTGCAAAGGAAGCTTTCAGGCAAGGTGATGGTTAGAGCAGCCCAACAGGCTACAAACAACTTCTTTAAGCCTCTAACACACTATGTGTTCTTGCTTATTTAATATCTCTCCTTAGAAGTTGGTATAAACTGTTTTCATAATAACCCAGCTGTCAGAGGTGATCTGGGAGTGGGAGGGTATATGTGCTGAGGGAACTGTTTCCCATCCTTTGAAAACTTACGTGGGTGCCATTGATCTACCAAGAGTTGTACGTGAATACATTAGGTCAGTTTGCAACTGCCTCAACCTTTCTACTTTTTCCTTAAACTCCCAAAATACATATGTATACTGAAGCTTCCAGGAGTTACCTTCATTTTGCTACCTTTGTGCTACATTCTAACTTATTCTTTAGAATAAGAATTTGTCATATATACACTAGTCAATTTTTACCCCCAATAACATTAGAATAACTCCAAGAGGACAAGATACTTAGGCATTCATTGCTTTATTTATTTATTTACCTTAATGTGCCTGACACATTAAACATAGATTCCCTGAAAGCAAAACTGAAATGTAAACTCCCAACTCTTTCTCATGGAAATCTTACTCTTTCTCTACCCTGAAGTCTTTAAGTTCAGACAACTTTGTAGCTTTCCTGGGCTAACATGTAGAATTCTGCTTATTCCCTTTCCTGAGGCTGCAGGACTTTGTTGGGTCTTGGCTTCATGCAGAGGTCTGGTTTCCCTCGATTGTCAGGCCATCCTCCGACTGGAAAAAATTCCAGAATCTGATGGTGAGGCTCATAGCCAAGATTATTATCTCCCTGGATCAGTGTAGTGTCAGGTCCTGAGTTTACTACTCTGGCTTTGTTTCCTTGTCTTTCTGGCAGATTAGGATTTTCTTTTGCACTTAGCTGTATTATATTTATTTTTTATCTAACATTTGTATGAGTTTGGAGTTATGCAATGGTGGTGGTAGAATGATTTAGATTAGTTCAGTCTGCCATGCCATTAAGGATAGGATAGGATGGGATAGGATAAGATTCCTATCCTATCTCCAGACATGTCACAACAAAATAAATCATCTAGACTGAAATTCTTCACCCTCTAAGGAAATCTTCTAATCTATGAAAAATAGGCACTTGAACCCATGAAAACCTGTAATTGTTAGATTTACGATAATGATCCAAACCAAATTTTGATTTTTCTCAGAATCTCACAGTGCCAAAAGGAAAATGTTCTCAGCATCCCTTGCAGCTAGTGGATGACCATGTGACACAGCTGGGAGTTTCTGAAAAAGCTTTGTCTTTGTGACAAAGGCAGTAAGACTTCTGGCATTCCCTTTCCAGTTTTTGCAGCCTATGTTGAGGATGTAATGGTGGCAATACCCAAACCCAACCTGAGAAATCTATGTGGGAGTTAAAGGAAAAAATAACTCCCCGCCTTGTTAAAGTTATTTAGAAATTTTCTGTTACACTGTAGTGTAATTGTAATCCTAGCTGATACCCTTTGACAAGCAGATCAAATGAAAATGCTGAAAGTTGGAAAAAAGTATTTAGCAAAAAGTTTGGAATCAAGTAGGAATGGGGAGAGGAGAAATTAGAAGTGGGGAGTTTTGAGAGATTTTAAAACATGCTAATTAGGAAATGATTTGGACAAAAACCCTTATAGGTAATAAAGGTTCATATACCATAACCAATAGATTCAAAGGCACCTAATCATCATCCAATTTGTGTTAGTAGTGAGAAGAATTTTCTCTAACTTTAAATGCAGTCAATGAAGACCTATATAGCTCTAATGTTTTCAGTAGGAATCTAAAGGTATCTATGACTTAACTCTAGGAGAGAGGTATGAAGTAGAAACCTGCCATCTTGTGTTCAGAAAATATTAGCCTTAAACTATGCATCTTAATTGCCTGTGAACTTCGTTAGTCTTCTCAGCCCTATTAGCGTGATGGAAGTAAAATTACTGGTCACTATTTAACATTTTAGTTCTGTTTTTCAACAAAGGGTATCAATTAATTTCAACAAAACTTTTGGCAGTAAACCACTGTGTATGTGGTTAAAAAGAGATTGACTTTTCTCAAGCTTAAAGCATATATTCTTTTCAACAAGTGAACAGTTTATTAAGAATTAAACAAAGGTATATTGTGATATAGTACAAGCAAGACACTCAAGATAGGTATAATAGTGCTACTCACACAAAAACTTGAATTTCACCTCAAAAAAATCACAAGACAAAAGAAAAAACAATTTCACTGTTGTAAGATATTTCATGCAAAGTATTAACTCTGCCCCCTCCCCCCCAAAGCCCAACCTCCCAACAAACAAAAAACTATCTGGGAATACTGCTATGCTAACATATTAACCACAGTATAATCATTCATAGGAAAACAATAATTAAACAATGAATTAAATTAAATAACATAGTTCAAACTATCATAAACTCATAGACCACAATGATTTTACAAAACAAGCAATTCCAGAAATCTTGTAAACAATAAAAAAAGAAGAAATATTTCAATATCATTCTACTTGATCTAGATACACCTGATATTGAAATTGGAGAGAATATATTATTATAAAGGGAAATTACAAACATATTTCACTTATAGATGAGGATGCAATATCCTAAACAACATATTGACAAGTTAAATTAAAAAAGAATGCCCCCTGCTTTCTTGAGAAACAAGGAACATAGCCTAAAGGCAAACAGAATGTGCCTGCATCTGCTTGGTCAGGCCTCACTCTTCAGGGTCCAAAGGGGATGTTGAACCCCTCGTTTTCCTGTGGGGCAAAACAGGCTGATGCCAGTGCCCACATTAGAAGCTGAGAGAGAAAGAAGTCCTTCTTCTCATCTCTGCCCCAGAGGTCCTTCCTCTGTTTGTGTGACTTTTGCAACACCCACCTAGGGTTTCTACATTTCTGCCTCCTTCAGTTCTGGAGCCCTATCCCTTTATAGGGAGAGGTGGGGGCTACACCGTGCTGCATGTGCACATAGCCATTTGCATTCCAGTGCACCTGGGACATTTAACCTTTAAGCAGGCAAGTTGCAATCACCCTTTCCTTCCTGAAACCTGCTTTCTGCAAAAACTACACAGACTTTCTGTTAGTCAGCAAAGCTATTTTTATTAAGAACCAATTGAAATGCTAAATCTGTTTCTTTGCTCAGTTAAACTCCTAAGCTCTATTTTGCTCTTGGACGTTTTCTTTTGGGGTGCTCAGGGTCTTTAATCTCTAATTTCTCCACAGTCATCCATTGAAAGAGGACACCCAGAAAAAGTGATGTCTAAAAGGACAGAAGTCTTCTCAAGGAGACCCCAAGGATATACCTTCAAGGTCCTCCCTGTGGTGACTCAGCTCTTAGAAATTTGTAGAAACTTAACTTCCTGGAACCTGGAAACTAATGCTTGCTTCTGTGCTGTAAAAGCTGGAGCCTGCTTCTTCAGCTTGATTCAAACTGACCAGTGAGAAAGGTACTTGTGAGCCAGAACTTTTTGACTGGAGATAAAAAAGAGAAGACTGTGAGAGACCATGAGGCACAGGGCCTGTGCAGCTCCATCTTAACCAATGGCGGCAATTTTGAATACCATAGCCCAGCTCAGCTCCTGGATAATCTATAAAAATCACAAGAGACCCAACTTCCCTGGCCAAAGCCAATCAGCTTACAGGCAGCCTAATAAGGTATTTAGAAACAGGACCCAACCAATCATAAGCTGCCCCATAGTTCCCATACCCTAAAATCATACCCTAACCTCATAAATACCTGACCCGCCCTAGCCCTATCATTCAGCCACCTGACTCGAGGGCCCAACTTGAGTTTGAATAATAAAAAATCTTTTGTTCTTGCTTGGCTCCCTGGGGGTCTGTGGGGACATGGTACTCTGGCACAACAACTGAGGCAATCAGGGAGAATGGCCATTTTGGAACCCTGGTACGCCACTGCTCTGCAGGCTGAAATAAAGCCCATCCTCTTTTAAACATGGTGTTTGAGTGATCATTATCTCCATTGGGCCTCCTCTGCCTGCAACACATCATGAAAGCATACAATTTAAGTTTAGCAGCTTTCCCCTCCCAGATTCTTTTGAAACATTTTCCAATTTCTTTAATTTCCTTGACTATAATCTGGTGAGAGAAACAGATTTTAGAAATCTCCTTTTTTCAGGGCAAATTATATCTGCCATACTTTCCATATATTCCTTAATAAACTTACCATCAGTAAATGGTTTTGATTTTTTGCTGTTAAACATGCTATCATATAACTAGCTTTTACAATGGAATCCATCTGAGGGTTTTTGTTTGTTTTGTTTTGTTTTGAGACAGAGCCTCAAGCTGTCACCCTGGATAAAGTGCTGTGATATCACAGCTCACAGCAACCTCCAATTCCTGGGCTCAAGTGAGTCCCCTGCCTCTGCCTCCCAAGTAGCTGGAACTACAGATGCCCGCCACAATGCCAGGCCATTTTTTGGTTGCAGCCGTCATTGTTTGGCGGCCCGGACTGGATTCGAACCCACCAGCTCAAGTGTACTTGCTGGTGCCTTAGCCTGTTGAGCCACAGGCACAGAGCCATGAATCTATCTGAGCTTTAAATTAAAAAATTTGGGGGGAAGGGGGTAAGGCAGACTTTATTTCAGTTCTGTTATCTTGCCCTTATAACACAATCCTTCATATGCATCCAATTTGGCAGCATGTTTTTGAGTATAATGCCTTTTCAACTCATAGTCTTTGAAAACTTGCACAAATTTCCCACAAATTAAATAGAGTTGATTTGCCTTACTATTTGCCTTAACTAAAAAGCAGTCATCTGTTTCCTTCCCTTTTCTTTTTTCTTTTTGTTTGAGAGAGAGCCTCAAGATATCACCCTGGATAGAGTGTGGTGGCATCACAGCTCACAGCAACCTCCAACTCCTGGGCTCAAGCGATTCTCCTGTCTCCACCTCACAAATAGCTGGGACTACAGGTGCCTGCCACAATGCCCGGCTATTTTTTGGTTGCAGTTGTCATTGTTGTTTGGAAATCCTGGGCTGGATTCAAACCCACCAGCTCAGGTATATGTGGCTCGTGCCTTAGCCACTTGAGCCACAGGCGCCGAGCCACTGTTCCCTTTTCGCTGAATAATTTTTCCTCATTTGTAATTTTTCTTGCTTCAGGTTCTGTTTTCTATTGAGACAGTTTGGAAGCCATCCAGGGATTTAAAAAAGAGCAATAGATAAGGGACTATATTTACTTTTATTATGAAAATTAATTTTGACAGGAAAATAGAAAGCAAGGTAAGCTGTTCAATTTCTTTCTGATATGAACATTTTAAAATGCTTGGCCAGGTCAGGGAGGCCTAGCACCAGAGCTGCCTGCAGTTCTTCCTCTAGCTTCTCAAAGGCTTTTATTTGGGAAGATTTCTGTTCTATTGACCCTTTCTCTCCCCTACTTTGTGGCTTCTTATAATGGTTTGGCCGGTCTGTATGTTGCACACAATCTTTCATAGAAATCCCCAAGGCTTTCATTTGGCTTCCACATGACCTCAGGCACCTTGCATATGTTTGTGGCTTTCTGACTTTCCTATGCTGACAGGGATGAAGTCAAAGTTGGGTCCAGAGTAAGAGTATGAAATCATTTAGCAGTCACCTACAAATATCTACAAGTTCTGGATTTCAAGGCTGAGGTTTGCACAATGAGAACATTAGTATTCTTATTTACAGTCTTAGCACAGTTCTTGGATAAGATATTATCTTAAGATAATATCTAGTTTTAAGGGTCCCTACAGAACTGATCCAAAGTTCTGGGTGATGCAAGTGAACATTCCTGAACATCATTTGGGTATAGGGCCACTTGTGTGGCTGTGTTGCAGCCATACCACTTCTTGGGAAATTTTTATTCAGGTTCCAATTTCTCTTGAGGTATCTATATAGATGCAGCAGATAGTATTTAAGAATGCACATGTTTTTTACAGTATAGCATACAAGTGACCTGTGTTGAGCCTTAAGACTTCAGCACAAATATAACTACTGTACATAATTTTATATTCTGTGGCCAGTCTCTTAGTTCCTTTTAACAGATCAGTTTAGTAAACAGCTATGTCTCATTTTATGAGCTGGCATTGCAGACAAGGTTGGAATCCAATACAGGTGGGCTACAGGTTTTGGGTTTTTTTTTCCTCTCTCTCTCTTATTTCTCACTTTACTAGAAGCAAATAAGGGCAGGATTTAATTGCCAAAATAAAATGTACTTTCAGTATACTGGGTCTGATTATTTTCATAATGTGCAGCAAAAATAATTATTAGCCATCTAGGCTTTTCTTTCTTTTAAAATAGGCTTTACTGGAATCTTTTATAAGGAATCTCAGGTTAGGCTTGAAAGCCTGTTATGAGCCCAGGTTTCATCTGTGCCATTAGATACCTATATGAAATGGATAAATTCCTCTCTTGAGGTCCCAAAACAAACTGTGATTCCTGGACCTGTCAGAAAGTAACATTCTTTACTCATCACAGATCAGGAAAAGTTACAGATGAGTTATGTAGCCAATCTTTCTGATAGGATTTTTTTTATTGGCTTTATAAAGTCATCCTTAATTCCTTAACACAATCTGGACATCTCTGAAATTCTATTCCAGTCAAAGCCTTGGTAAAGTAACCAGTGTCTTTTATTGTGTCCTATAAAACAAAATGGATTCTTATTGAATTTATGCAAATAATTGTATTGTCAGAAATTAAGAATACTTATAAATGGCTTTCAAATTCTGGAGACATCAAAAAGAGAGAAAAATAATTATTTCAAATTTTGTTCATAAGTAAATACATGGCTGAAAGCTACAAATAACTTAAAAGATAGATAATGGTTTTCTTGACTTCTGGAAAACAGAACACAGAAAGAATCAACAATGTTTCAAACAAAAAGTCATAACAAATAAGCTCTGTTCTGTTTGAAGCTAGGTTAGAACCACTCATGGATATGTTAGCTTACTAATTAAAGTCCTAGAAGTTTGCTTTTAGTTTGATGGTATTTAATCTCCAAAGTTATCAGAAATTTGAATTTGAGAGAACTTGCCAGACTTTTCTACTACTTTCCTTGAAGAACAAACTTTGGACCTAGCCATTTACAAAAACATTTCCTGAGATGAATTAAAATTATAAATGACAACATACATTAAGACAGATCAATATCTTACAATATTAGAACACATATATATATAACATAATCCACAGAAAATTAACCACTGTTTTATATTTGACACTATTTCCTGTATAGTTTTAACATATCAGATAAGCCTGACATGTCCTTCTCAGACTTTCAGTAGTCTTAATATTTCAAAAAGACCAAATTTAGAGTTTTGATTTTAAAAAATTTGTCAAATTGCAAAGGCTTGAAACATTTGTTCAAACAGGATTATAAGTCAAAAGATTCTAAAAGTAATACATAGGTAACTGAATCACATGCAAATTCCTTTACAAATTTACTTTTATGATCATTATTAAACCTGCACAGACAATATACAAATATTCTGAACCTTCTGGTTTGCACTGCCTTTCATTTTGTTAAGTAACTATTCTGTTTCAGGACAAATTTATTATATAAGATTCTTTCCTTATACAATGCCATTTTCCTTTCTGTATAACTCTCTTACTCTCAAAAATTCACTTTTCATAAAATAGGATTACAGTTTACTATGAAGTTAATTATTCATTTGGCTAAATTGATAATTAGAAGGTTTAAAAGGCATGAATCTTATTCTTTAAAGACTCAGTTTTCCAAACAATTTAAATAACTACATTATTGCATTTTACAAGTGAGAGCATTTATGAAATATAGCATTGATACAGGATTTTTTTACTCAGAGCTAGACAGGGAATCCTCATTTTTCAGGCTTAGGTGAGCTCAAAAATCAGAGGCCACCCACACCCTTTGAGCTCTAGCAAGGTCATAAATGAAGTAGCCTGAAATGTTTTGGGTGGTTCCACCCTGAGCATACACCCTAATCCCTTCCCCAGATAAAAACTGCAAAGACCTAATAACCTTGCCCAAGGTGAGGGACTGCATTCATTTATTTGTTGAAACACTCATTTAGTTTGTAAAAGTGCTTTTCCATGTACCAAGTCCTGGCCAAAATATCTGTCAGGGCCAATTATTTACCCCTAGACAAAGGACCCATACAGGAGACCTCTGACTTGGGTCTCCTACCCTCTGCAAGTAGCTCTGGCACTCTCCATTCCCTCTTCATGCCCCTCTGTTGAATAAAATCCCATTTTATTATTTGATCTGTGGCCTGGGAGCTCAATTTTCAAATCTCTGAGACCAAAGACTCACTGAAGAAATTCCAGTAAAAAAATTACAACACGGTTATCTTTTGTGATGTCTTTTCATTTTCCCCTTAAGTCTCACATGGGCATGTGGCTGCCAAGGACTAGACCTGTGTCACAAACAGAAAGCATAAAACTTGGAACATACAGTTTCTCCCAGAATAGCCAGGGGGTAAAGTTGGAGCAAGGAAGAAGGGGACAATCACACAATTGTTTCACCCTATGAAGGGGGAGTGTCGCAAAACCCCACCTACTCTTACCCATTTCAGCCAGTCTTCAAGCATTCACATGCACACAATTCCAACCATTTTTAAACCAGAGAAGCCTCAATTTCCCACTCGAGCTGTTACTTAGCCATGGGAGGCAAACTAACATTTCCCTGGGCCCTGTGAGGGGAGATCCAACCCCATCCTTGGAGTTCATCTCAATCACACCACATTCACACTCTCATACACCTCTCAACAGACCTGCTTGCAATCTAATGCGCCAGAGGTTCATCAGACCCCTGCTTCCACCCAAATGGTGGGAACCCCAGATTAATCATACCTTGCCTTAGACGTCTCTCTGTTGCAGGTACCTGTCCCTACATGCCAGTTCCTCCCAGTGTTTGACTCCTTGAAGACCCACCAAATGGGTCACTTCTCCACCCAATTGAGGCATCCACACAGAGAGGCCAAGCTGCCTGCCCTGACATGAACCACGTCACCTAGGCTGATCAGGGATCCCCCATGTTGGTGTCTAGAGGACTGGCGGCAACTACCAGGTGCATCTGAGCCTTCTCTCCTCAGATGGTCTCCTTCCTGGTCAGGAAACTAAACATATAGAAGAACCTGCTTGGGTATGTGGAGGAGAAACCATGGGAGAGGCTGAAGGACAAGGGGGGATGGTAAGATGGAAGGATCCAGAATGAAATCTTCTCCTTTCTCAGGTGCCAGAAGGACAGGGTGGTGCTCTGGAGTGGCAAGTTTTAGGCAACCTTTATAGAACTTCATTCCGTATTCATTACTTTTGTCTGCAGAAAAAAAAAACACGTTTGAAATGTCTGATAAGATAGACAGTTCGTGGGGAGTCTTGTTTGGAAGAAGAAGAATCCATGCTGAAAAGAGTAGAAGCACAAACTATAATATATTAGACAAAACAACACGGAACATAAATAAACAAAAAAATATATAAATCTAAAATCGTGCATCTGAGGCTGAGGCTCCCCACCAACATCCCAGTGTTTCTAGCAACAGGTTGCTCTACCAACATACACCTCTGGGAGTCCCTGACAGGCTAACAGCTCAGCAACCTGGGATTCCTACAGGTTGATAGCCGGGGAACCCAAGGTTCTTGTTTTACAGGTTTACAGGACTAACCTCAGCAGTAACCCTTGAGGTTAGAAATAAAATGTCCTTGTCACCTGACCTTTGCGGCCCAACTTCTCTGAGGGCTAGGGAAAAGCACTGGCAACCCAGCCACAGTAGCATCCTGATGTCTCTGACAGGGCTGAGGAACCCCACCAGTGTCCTGGTGTTTCTAGTGATGGGTTTGCTCTCTGGACACAAGCCTCTGAGAATCTCTGACAGGTAGATAGCCTGGCAACCCAGGGTTCCTGTCCCTTTGGCCTTCCCTCAGAAGTCCCTGAGGGAAGGGCCCTACTACACAAACAACAAACAACAAACAACAAATGTCTGCAGACACCAGCCAAAAACAGATGTATAAATGGCTTACCTCCAGAGATGGACTCACAGGCAATTTAGGGGTAATTGTCAGCCAGTCTCCTGAGGGACTGGATTCTCCGGGGGCCCTAGAACTTCAGGGGGTGCCTCCCCTCAGAGGACCCATGGGCTTTCCCATTCCAGGAGGCCGCTTGAGGATTGGTGCTGCTAGGGTCCGGAGGATCTTGCTGGGGCCTCCAAAATGTTATGCCCAGGAGTTTCCCACAAAGACCACACCACCAGACAAGCCAAATTTATATAAGAGTCATTTTACTGAAGAGCTGGCCAGTGACTGCCTGAGTATCCCAACACAGGGTTTCTGAGAGCAGCCCTGAGTTCTTTGTGGCTCTGGTTTTTATAGGGTAAAATTGAGAGAGGGTGTTACAGAAGTGAAATTAGCCATTAGCATGTTTTCTTTCCTTAAAAGGGCAGGTATGGGGTGAGGGGAATTAGATGGAAAGGAGGTACAGGGGGCTGGGGTATGATCATGAGGGTTACTGTCACAAGGGTAGTTAATGGGTTTTACACAATAGTGATAGTTAGTGACTTTCTACCTAATACTAATATTTCTAACAGTTCTAACCAGGTGCAGATGCAACGGGCAGGTAGGCAAGTGGAACGGGTTTTTGAAGCAATAAAATATAACAAAGCAACAGAATGGAGTCAGGCCCGTTTTGCTTCCCCACTGATTCTCAGGAATAAGGGTTAAAACAAAATAGAGTCATGCCTGTTTCTCTTTCACCCTAACAATGACACCATTGCACTTTAGCCTACGAGACAGACAAAAAAAAAAAAAAAAAGTAAGAAACCAAAAAACTTCCTGAGTTATCTTTACAACAAGACCCACCTTTGCTAGCTGGCCTTGCTTTCTCCCTCCCATAACCTATACACCACAATCCTGCTTAGTCATTATCCAGGTCACTAATTTCTGAAAAAAAAACTGTACCTTATTGAAGATTCAAGTCTAGGGACAAGATGGCAGTGTTTGTGTGACTTACTTTCCAGGCTGAATCTCCCTTTTGGTGATTTTGGGAGGTCCTGAGATTTTTTGTTTTCTATGCACATGCCAGATGCTAAAAAGGGTGGAGCCATATGTCACTGAGACCATTCCTGTTTTTAGAACCCAGCAAGATTAGATGTAAGACTTCAGTGACCTCATCCTGGGAGATACCTTCATATAAGAGGATGACAAACTGGGATAATTGTTACTGTCACCATAATGCTAGAAACGGTTTACTGTTATGATTACTTTGCTATAAGAGATCTGTGGTACAATAAAAATATTGGTCTTTCTCCCTGTTTCCTGATACCCAGATCCTAAAATCCTTGGATTCTCCTGATTGAATGATAAGTGTGTCTTAATATGCTAATGAGATGAGTCTTGGCTCAGGGGCTCCTAGATAGCTTCAGGATGGGAGCTGATTTCTCTAGTGGCCAAGCTGTGATTACAGGGCTGAACTTTGTAATCCTATCCCCAGCCTCTGAGGAGGGAAAAGAGGCTGGAGGTCGAGCTCAATCACCAATGACTGATGATTCAATCAATCCTGCTACACAATGAGACTTCCATAAAAACCTTGAGACAGTGGGATTTGGAGAGCTTCCCATGTGGTTAACACATCCACGTGCAGGGAAGATGGTGCTCCCCACCCACAAGGGGACAGAGGCTCCTATGCTCAGGATCCCTCCAGACCTCACCCTGTGCATCTCTTCATCTGGCTGCTGATTTTTATCCTTTATAACTGCTATGGTTTGAATGTTTCCAGAAAGAAAACTTCTGTTGAAAACTTAACCTCCGGCTGGGTCACTGTACCACAATGGTTACCGTACCAGCCACATACACCAAGGGTGGAGGGTTTGAACCTGACCCAGGCCAGCTAAACAATTGCAACAAAAAAAATAGCCAGGTGTTGTGGCAGCCACCTGTAGTCCCGGCTACTTGGGAGGCTGAGATAAGAGAATCACTTAAACCCAAGAGTTTGAGGTTACTGTGAGCTGTGACACCATGGCACTTTCCCCAAGACAACATAGTGAGACTCTCAAAAAAAAAAAAAAATTTACCTCCAAGATGACAGTGCTAAGAGGTGGGATGTTAAAGAGGCAATTAAGCCATGAGGACTATGCTGGCATTAGTGAATTACTGATGACTATGGGGGGGGGGGGTGCCAAAAATGTATGTACATTTCAAGAGATGTTATCTATGTCTTAGTTATACTGAAGTATGATAGCAATGTGCAGTGTGACATTCATTCAAAAGATGGTGTTAAACAAATGCTGGCATCACCATGTGACAGGCATGAGTAGGATAGCTTTTTCTCTTAAAATGTACATACATTTTTTTGGCAACCTCTGTATAAGTGTATGAAACTGTGAGTTTGACCCCTTGCTCACTCATTCTCACCTTCTCTTGTCCTTCCACGTTTAGCTGTGGAATGACAGCAGTAAGAAGGCCCTCACCAAATGTGGCTCCTGGACCTTGGAATTCCCAGTCTCCGGAACTGTGAGCCAAGTTGATTTCTCTTCAATATAATTTACCCAGTCTCATAATATCATGCCATTCAAATTGAGTAGTGTTTGTTTTATAAATCTAGGGGCATTAATGCTGGGTGTATAAGTATTTAGAATTGAAATGTCCTCATGTATTATTCTCTTAACCAGTACATAGTGACCATGCTTGTCTTTCATTACACTTGTAGCTTTAAAAACTATTGCAACTGCAAAAAGGAATGCAGCTCCCTCATTCTTGTGTCTTCCCGTTTACCTGAAATACTGTTTTCCATCCCTCTATGTTAAGTCTAGATCTGTCCTTGTGGGTTAGATGTCTTTCCTGAAAGCAGGAAATACTTGTCTTGTATTTTTTATAACAAGTCAGCCAGCCTATCTGACTTCAGTGTTGAATTCAAGCCATTTGTATTTATTGAGAGAATTGATAAATAAGGGGGAGTTCTCATCATCTTGTTGTGCGGATGTCTATTGCATTGTTTTATCATTTGGGCCATTGTGGAAGCAAGGCTGTCTTTGAGTTTCTGAGTGAGTTCACTTTGCTGATGGTCTATCATGTTGTCTGCAAATGGTACTAAGCTGAGTACTTCCTACAGAGCAGGTCTTACAGTGCCAGATTTCCTCAATATTTGCTTGTTGGTAAAAAATTTGATTTCTCCATCAAATGGAAACTTAGTTTTGCAGGATACATAATTTTAGGTTGGCAGCTGAGTAGATTGAAAGTGGGAGCCTACTCTCTTCTGACTTATAAAGTTTCAGCTGTGAAATCCACTGTACCTTGATGGTTTTGCCTTTGTAGGTAACCTGCTGCTGGCTCCTAGCTGCTAGCAGAGTTTTCTCTTACATTTTGACTTTGGCTAACTTCATTACAATGTGTGTAGGAGATGCTCTGTTTGAAATGAGGCAATCCAATTTTCAGTATTTGTCTAGGGGGGTTTGTCTGAATTTGGCAACACTTGGGAAATTTTTAATTATTATGTCATCCTCTCTCTGCTTCTCAGGGATACCTACAATTTGTACATTTGTATACTTCATGTAGTCCCATAATTCTCTAAGAGAATGCTGTCCTTTTACTTTCCCCTTACTGACTCTTCAAATGACAGAATTAGCTTGAGAACCTTGTCTTTAAACCCTAATATTGTTTCCTCTCCATGCTTTAATTTGTTGTTAAAACTTTCTACTACTTTTTTAAACTCCCTGAGTGACTCCTTCAACTCTTTAAGCTCCATTATATAATTTCTGATTTTGTTACGTCTTTCATTCAATTCTTGGGTCAATTTTTGGATTTTCTTTTGGTGGCTTCCCACTTTCTCTTCAATTGCCTTCATTTTTGCCATAGACACTCTTAGTACTCTTACTTCCATGATTCCTTTACAGATGGGTAGACGCATTGTGGCAGGTGCATAGTGAATCCTTGGAGGAGTTGATGTGCTCTTATTTTTCATGTTCCCAGAATTTTTTTGTTGGCTCCTTCTCATGTGTGATTTCTTCCTCTTTATTTCCTTCCTCTATTCTTTTGCTTCCTCCTTCCTCTCAATCTTATTTGTCTCTGTGCTTTGATATTGAAGTGGCCCTTTGGTACAGGGGGAAAATGAGGAGAAAAGAAAAGAAGAAAGTGATAAAGAGAACAAGAACAAAAAAGAAAGACAAAAAAAAAAGGTCAGGTGGGCGGCCCGCATCAGCAATCCTGGCACACTGGGAGGACAAGGCAGGAGGATTGACAAAGGCCATGAGTTTGAGACAAGCCTAAGCAAGAGCAAGACCCCAAATAGAAAAAAATCAGCCATGGGCCATGGCAGGCACTGCAGGCCTAGCCACTCTAGGGCCCAAAGCAGAAGGATCCATTAAAGCTAGGGGTTCGAGGCTGCCATGAGCCTGTCTAAAACCAGAGCACTCAGCACAGGCCTGTCCAAAAAAAAGTCTTAGTTGTCTAGGACAATTATGAAAGAAAGATTAGAAAAATAACAAAATGACAGAAAAAGGAAAAGAGAACAAAAAAATAGTATTAAAACTATATTGTATGAACACTAGTGGGTGCTCCATGATTAGGAAAAGAAAAAAGAAAAAAAATTAACACTAGGTAGTGTCCCTGTACTAAAGAAAAAAAGTAAAAATAGCTACATCTGCTTCTGGATGTGGTAGAGGCTGGAAGTTACTATGTATTTGCCACGGAGACTTGGTCTTATTTTTCTGATATTTTAATTTTAGTCTGGGCATGGTAGTTGTAGGAGAGTTAAATACCTGAAGGGGCAAGGGAACTAATGTCCTGAAGCTTACTCCAGACTTTCTGGGGGACATTCCTCAGCTACCCAAATAGTATCTGGTGGTTGCAAGGGGTTCTGTGTGGGAGGTAGGAATCTCCCCAATCTGGCTCACATCTCTGTGGGAGTCAACCCAGAGATGGTGGTCCTAGCCCAGAGGTCAGAGTCAAAGCTGGTCCACACTGAGATGCTAGAAAGCTGCTCCAACTGGGCTGCCTTGGGTGTAAACTGTCTCAAGATTTCAGTAAATTTTGCTCCCCTCCTGCGGCTTTCAGAAAGTGGCGGGATGTCTGACAGACAAGTTTCCTGTTGAGTAAGCTCCATGTCTAAACTCACCCAGTGCTGCTCCCCTAAGTGCTGGCGTTCAAGCCTCTGGCTTGGTCCCAAAGAAACAGCATACACTCTCTCCAGCCCCATGCCAAAATCTTCCTACTGTAGCACTTAGAATTCTGTGAGACCTCATTTCCTTATTGTTTCACACCACAATCCATGCCTAGAAGAATAGGCGCCCCTGGAGGCTGGACTAATCCCTGTCTTCCCCACTAGAGTGCAGGGGTGGGAAGTGGAGGCGAACCTCCTGCAGACTTAATTCCCCAGGGATTTCACCTGTAGGCTCTGTCCCTACAGAGGGACAGGGGGTGACATGTGGGGTTAGAAATCCCCACATGTATGTCTCATGTACTTCTCATTTGAGTAAGCCACTAATGGGTTAAACTGGCTTTTGCCTTCACAGAAAAAGCAATAGATTTGGGAAACCCTGAGGCAAACACAAAGACTGTTTTCTGGT
>CAUYON010053341.1:0-56154 GCA_963573935.1 Arctocebus calabarensis | reverse complement strand
TTAGCAATGCTTAGAGTTTTTCTCTATTTATTTATTTATTTTTGAGACAGAGCCTCAAGCTGTCACCCTGGATAGAGTGCTGTGGCATCACAGCTCACAGCAACCTCCAATTCCTTGGCTCAAGCGAGTCTCCTGCCTCTGCCTCCCAAGTAGCTGGGACTGCAGGTGCTCGCCACAATGCCGGGCCAGTTTTTGGTTGCAGCCGTCATTGTTGTTTGGCAGGTCCGGGCTGGATTCGAACCCACCAACTCAGGTGTACGTGGCTGGCGCCTTAGCCTGTTGAGCCATAGGCGCCGAGCCAAGTTTTTCTCTTTTTAGCAGCAGAGTCTTACTTTATCACCCTCAGCAGAGTTCCGTAGCATCATAGCTCACAGCAACCTCCAACTCCTGGGCGTAGGCAATTCTCTTGCCTCAGTCTCCTGAGTAGCAGAGACTACAGGTGCCTGCCACAACATCCAGCTATTTTTTTGTTGCAGTTTTGGCTGGGGCCGGGTTCGAACCCACCACCCTGGGTATATGGGGCCAGCGCCCTACCCACTGAGCCATAGGCGCCACCCAATGCCTAGAGTTTTCATGATTGGTCTCATGTATCAGTCTTAGTAAGATATAAAGGCAGGATTTAGAGTTAACAGCAGCTAAAGAGGATACCCTAGCTTTACCAGCAAAAGGCTCCTAATTTTTAGTATGCTAACATGCTGTCAGTTAAGTAGACTGCTGTCAGGCAAGTAGATTTCCCAGAATTCTCACTACTCCCAAAAAACAGTGAAGAAGGATTAGGATTGTTAAAGGGAATGAAAGATTACTACATTCACCATTCTTGCTGAATAATAATTTAATTCAAAAAGATGTGTTCAAGCGGTGGCTCACACCTGTAATCCCAGCACTTTGGGAGGCTGAGGTGGACAGATTGCCTGAGCTCATGAATTCAAGACCAGCCTGAGCTAGAGAGAGACCCCATCTCTAAAAGTAGCTGGGCATTGTGGCCGGCGCCTGTAGTGCCAGCTACTTGGGAGGCTGAAGCAAGAGAATCTCTGGAGGCCAAGAGTTTGAGGTTACTGTGAGCTATGACGCCAAGGCACTCTACTGGGGACGAGAAAATCGGACATTGTCTCAAAAAAAAAAAAAAAAAAAAAAAAGGAAAGAAAAAGAAAAAAAGACATGTTCATAGCCTATAAAATTGTGTTTTGTTCATTAGTATAGATAAAATTGATTTTAACTACTGATGTTGTATTACAAATATGCATTTAAGATGTTCATAGATTTTTCAATAGAACTTACAAAAAAGCAATTCTATACTTCTCTCTCTTGATTACAGAAAATGATAAATAATAAATATTCATATTCATATTATATGTGTAATTCTTGTAGCATTGTTTCACTCTTACAGTCATTTCTAATGCACTATAAATGCATTTCTGTAAATATGACATTGAAATAAACATATATATGTATACATATATATACACTTATATATATATGGAAGTATATACTTAGAGAAGGAATTTAACTTAACTGACCAAGGTATGGTCTAAGACCTTGGCACAAGTCATATCATTTCTTTCCACCCCACCCAAAACACATAAGTTTCAGTTGTTATAACAGGTATTTAACAGTACATTTACTCCAAGTGAAAGTAAACCACTACATTTACTTGAAGTGAAAATACATTCAAGCCAATGTAAAATAAACAGATGAATAAACCCACAAATGCTGACTATAAACAAAATATTTTCCTTTTACATTTATTGGGTATTTTTAATCCATTCTTTTTTCCTACCTCAACAGATAATCTTCCTTCATTCTAACTCAATTACCAAAGTGGGAGTGAATGACTTCTGTCCAACAGTGCCAAAGATGAAGAAATCTTTATACAGTGCAATAAGTTTATTCAACAACCCGGTGAAGTACTGGGAAATGCAACCTGCAGCATTCCGTTGTGTTTTAAGCAGAATGAGTGTTCAGCTTGCAAACTTCAGAAAGTAATTACTTAGTAATAAGTACTGTTCATTTAATATAAAATTCAAAAATTCTTACTTTTGGAATACTTGAAGTCTATTAATAATGGTGGTATTATTCTCACAAGCAAAAATTTATTCCAAAATGGTAAATCCATGACTTGTTTTATGACAAAAAATTTCAACATAATTTTGCCATTGATACATAAAGATTAAGAGAAACAGGCATTTATTGTTGTTTCTTTTTACATACAAATAATTTTGCATAAATCGCATGCTTGACCATTCTTTTCTCAGTAACAAAAAATGAGACATTGAACATTTAGCACTTTGTTATCAAGCATATTAAAAAAAAACTATTACAAATGGAATGGTTAACTTAACAAAATTTGTGCTCTTTTATTTGTTGTCAGAAAAAGAAAATTGACAAGAACAGTTACATAAAGAGTACATTGTATTATTCTTTTTCTTTAATAACTTGGGTAGTACTGTAACACTTCTAATCATGTGGAAGTATGGTTTGATATAATCATATTGAAATTCTCATGTTTCAGAGCCTGTCTTTTATGTTTAAAACGAACTTCTGGCTAGGTGTGGTAGCTCATGCCTGTAATCCCAGCACTCTGGGAGGCTGAGGCATGAGGACCACTTGACAACAGGAGTTTGAGATCAGCCTGGGCAAAACAGTAAGACGTTGTCTCTAAAAAAATTAAAAAAAAAAAAAAAAATTAACCGGGTGTAATGGTGCACACCTGCAGTCCCAACTACTGGGAAGCTAAAGCAGGAGGATGCCTTGAGCCCAGGGGTTAGAGGGTGCTGTGAGCTTTATTATGATCATGCCACAGCACTCCAACCTGGATACGCAGTGAGACCCTATCTTCAAACAAACAAACAAACAAACAAACAAAACAAAAAAACCCCACTCTACTTTCTTAAAATAGAGCCTTCAGTAAAGTGTTCATTACCAACTCAATGTGCTATTCATAAGAGCTGGTTTTGGGGCTATCACATGTGCTTTTCTTTTTTAATTATTATAATCTGATTACAAAACCTCTGTAAAAAACGAGTAGTGAGTGTTTATATAAAATCTGTAACTCACTTTTTTATTATCAGTTATTATAAGCTTTTAATGGCATGGCAATTGTTTATATAACACTGTCACCTCAACTTAAGGAATATTTTCAAGATGTCCCTTTGAAAGACCTTGCTTGGAAGAGCCTGGATACTATCAGTGCTATACCTTGTCTCCTCAAATATGTACAAATGGGAAAATCACCTACTGCAACTGAATAGGCAGAACATGAAATTAAACAGACAAAAATGGAAAGCTTTGTTTAAAAGAATACTTTGTGTATTTTTATTGGCATTCAACATAGATTAAATAAAATTAGAAAATAAGGAATATACCATTAAAAGTGTTGGTCTGAAATAAAATATTTGTGCTTTGATGTGATTTTTCTTTTCCCACTCAGAAACATAAACTATTCTTCAGAAAATTCTCTATATAACATTTTTAGAGCAATATTAATGTAAAGTCTTAACAATGCTAAAATACATCATATAATTCTTAAGCTATGCAAGATAATCACCTTTATAATAAACTAACTCAAAAACTGTATTTTAAATAATTTGGAAGGATAAGGGAAGAACAATACTTCAAAAATATAAGAAGAGATGTGAGTTTGTTGCAGTTTGGCTGGGGCCAGCGCCCTACTGACTGAGCCACAGGTGCTGCCCTGAGATGTGAGTTTGGATACTGAAGATAAGAATGGGTAAATAAAGTATTATTCTCTATAGCAGGGTTAGTCAACTTTGGCACTATTGACATTTTGAGCCAGATCATAATTTGTGGTGAAAGCTGTCCTATATGTTGTTTCACAGCTCCCCAGTCTCTACACAGTTAACACTAGAATCTCCCACCCCTCCACCAGTTCTGACAATCAACACTTTCTTCAGACACTGCCATCTTTGTGGGTAAAGATGGGAGGTGGCGCAAATTTCAACTGGTTGAGAATGACTGCCTTACAGGAAATCCACTTAATTTCTAAAATGACATAAGTTTAGAAATCTAGAGCAAAACTGCTACTTTTGTGAAAATTATAGAGGGAAGCTCAAAGCGTGATTTTAGCAGCTAAGGTTAGCCATCAGTAAAGACAGAATAGAAAAGAGCCCAGAGAGGCAAGGCCTTGAAATGGAAATCCAGTCTTGGGCAAGTCATCACCTCTATAAAGCTGCTTCTGTTGGGGCCTAATGCAGCCCTACAGGACCCACTCCTCTCCTCTCCTCCTAAGACAAAGGAGACAAAGGATCTGGTTAGCCTGATCTGTTCTCACCAAAGACCCTAACTTTCTGGCTCGGTAGCTATGGCTCAATGGGCTAAGGCGCCAGCCACATACACCAGAGCTGGCGGGTTCGAATCCAGCCTGGGCCCACCAAACAATAATGATGGCTGCAACCAAAAAATGGCCGGGCGCCTGTAGTCCCAGCTACTTGGGGGGCAGAGGCAGGAGAATCGCTTGAGCCCAGGAATTGGAGGTTGCTGTGAGCTGTGATGCCACAGCACTCTATCCAGGGTGACAGCTCGAGGCTCTGTCTCTAAAAAAAAAAAAAAAAAAGACCCTAACTTTCTGAGGAAGCTACAGAATTAAAGTGCCCCCCACCGGCACAGACACCACCTTTGCACTGCCCAGGTGGGTCACCTTCCCCTTTCAATAAACCTGGCCTAAGGTCTGGTGCCAATGCTTACACCTTTCAGCTTCCTCATCTACAAAGGAATAAATTATAAAAATATATGTGAAATGCTTTGTAAACCATAAAGGTTTACAAAACACGAGTAACTATTTTACTGGACAATTACTAACTAATGAGAAAAATTAAGAATTATGTAGTCCTTAGAGATAAAAGAAAACCACACTATAATGATAATCATTCTAAAATTAAAATATCCTTAAGTTCTAATTATTTTAATGAAATAAAATTTTCTACAATAAAACAAAAATAAAATAAAATTGTGATATCATGGGGGTGCCCATAGTTCAGTGGTTAGGGTGCTGGCCTCACAGCTCTGGGGCTGAGGGTTTCGAACCTGGCCCAGGCCTGCTAAACAAAAAAAAAGAAAAAATAGCCAGGTGTTGTGATGGGTACCTGTAGTCCCAGATACAAGGGAAGCTGAGGCAAGAGAATGGCTTGAGCCCAAGAGTTTGAGATTGCTATGAGCTATGATACCATGGCACTCTACCAAGGGCAACAAAGTGAGACTCTGTCTCAAAAAAAAAAAAAAAAAAAAAAATTATGATATCATGGCACTTATAAGAATACACATAAGGGTGGTGCCTGTGGCTGAATGGGTAGGGCGCTAGCCCCATACACTGAGGGTGGCAGGTTCAAACTCAGCCCCAGCCAAACTGTAACAAAAAATAGCTGGATATTGTGGCGGGTGCCTGTAGTCTCAGCTACTCGGGAGGTGAGGCAAAAGAATCGCCTAAGCCTAAGAGCTGGAGGTTGCTGTGAGCTGTGGGCGATAAAGTAAAACTCTGTTCCTAAAAAAAAAGAATATACATAAAAGTAAACATAAATGTTCAACAGTTTTGGAAAAGTATAACATCTTGAAATTAATAATTAAAATCATAAGGTAAATACGAAGGCTAGAATCATCTAAACAAATTAGTCTATGATCTGAATAGCAAAGCTTAAAGTACCTAAAAATTTTTAAATACTGGAAATGCTTAGTGAAATCCCTGGCAATTAATTCCTGTAGTTAATGTTTATGTTTTCTAATCACACAGCTGTTAGCCATTTTTAGCTCTTAGTCTGAAAAAAACAAATTACTAATAAAAATAACAAACAGTTCAGCCTCCCAAGTAGCTGGGACTACAGGCACCTGCCACAACTCCTGGCTATTTGTAGAGACTAGGTCTCCTTCTGGCTTAGGTTGGTCTCGAACCTGTGAGCTCAGGCAATCCCACCAGCCTTGGCCTCCCAAGTGCTAGGATTATAGGTGTGAGACAACTGCGCTGGGCCCTTCCATTGCTTTTTTTTTTCCTTTTTTTTGAGACAGAGTCTCAAGCTGTCACCCTGGATAGAGTGCTATGGCATCACAGCTCACAGCAACCTCCAATTCCTGGGCTCAAGAGAGTCTCCTGCCTCCGCCTTCCAAGTAGCTGGGACTACAGGTGCCCGTCACAACGCCCAGCCATTTTTTGGTTGCAGCTGACATTGTTGTTTGGCGGGCCCGGGCTGGATTCGAACCCGCCAGCTCAGGTGTGCATGGCTGGTGCCTTAGCCCGTTGAGCCACAGGTGCCGAGCCTCCATTGCTTTTTTCAAAGAATTGTCTTACCTTTGTCTTTGTTACCTTTTCACTCACATAGACTTTAATATGTTGCAGCTAAACTAACAATTTTCCTGAATCCATTTTCCCCAAATCATTTTATATAAATAACCTTAATAACAGCTTATGTTTAAAGAACATTTTCAGACATTCTTCCAAATGCTTTACTTGTATTTATATATTTCATCCTCACAATAGCCCTGTTTATACCTATATTATACTGTTATATACCTGTTTATACCTACGTTACACCTTTACTTATCTCTCTCTCTCTCTCTCTTTTTATTATTTTTTTATTTTTGTAGAGACAGAGTCTTACTTTATCGTCCTCAGTGGAGTGCCGTGGTGTCACACAGCTCACAGCAACCTCCAACTCCTGGGTTTAGGTGATTCTCTTGCCTCAGCCTCCCGAGTAGCTGGGACTAAAGGCGCCAGCCACAACGCCTGGCTATTTTTCTGATTTTTTTGCAGTTTGGCCGAGGCCGGCGCCCTACTTGATGAGCCACAGGCGCCACCCCTTATATCTATATGTTTATGTATGGGAACAAATCACTTGTGAAAGATCGGGGATTTGAACCCAGCAGCCTACCTCTATCCTTCTGTGATGATGGTACACTATTTTTTTTTATTAGTTTTCTCCTCATTAAACCTGTGCATCATGCATTCTTCTTGAAATTCTTTGCTCCCTTGGCTAACCTACACTAGGCCTTTATAGTTGCCCTTTAGAGGCTAGTATTCCCCAGCATTCTTCTTTTGGCTTCTTCTCTCCATTCCATAGCAATTTCATCCATTTCTATGCATTCAGCCACCAACCATCTCTATGGTGAGGCCTCCTAAATCCACATCTCAAATGCTGACCTTACTCATGAGTAATAAACATTTATTTTCTTTCTTTCCTTTCTCTCTCTCTTCCTTCCTTCTTTTCTTCCCTTTCTTTCTTTCTTTCTTCGAGACAGAGTCTCAGTATGTTGCTCTCTGTAGAGTGCTGTAGTGTCACAGCTCATAGCAACTTCCAATTTAGCTGGGACTACAGGTGCCCACCCAGCTATTTTTTTGTTGCAGTTGTCATTGTTGTTTGGCTGGCCTGGGTCGGGTTCAAACCCACTGGTCTGGGTGTATGTGGCTGGCACTGTAACTACTGTACTACGGGTACTGAGCAGTAACAAACTTTTTCAAAAGCAAACTCAAAACATTTGGTGCCATAAAACTCAATCAAAATCAACATTATAAATTCCTTTAAACTCACACAATACCTCTTGCCTCTGTCTTTCCTCCTACCTGTTCAGGTCCTAAATGACTAGGAGCCCCTCATTTCTAACCTTCTTGAACCTCTATAGGCAACCCGGTACCAAGTCCTGCCCTCTATTTCCTTGCTTTTTACACCCATTCCTTCCTTTTTATCATCAGTCTCTAGATCACAATCACATTATTTCCTAGTTGGAATATCAAAAATAGGTTCTTGGCCTTATCTTGCATATCTAACTGATACAACCAACCAAAATATTCTGTGTGCTACCTAAATTGATCATGTCACTCCCTTCATCAAAAGCCTATAACAGTTCCCATTGATTAATGAATTTAAAAACTTCTTAACCAGGCAGCGTCTATGCCTCAAAGGAGTAGGGCGCCGGCCCCATATACCAGAGGTGGCGGGTTCAAACCCAGCCCCGGCCAAAAACAAACAAACAAACAAAAAAACCCCCCAAAACAAAAAAACTTCTTAACCTTTTAAGATTATGAACTATATTCAAATAATAATTTTTGAGGTTTCTCTTTCATGTCCCAGCTCAAGATTATTTGCTATTTCCCAAATACACTTTGCACTTTATGTATTTGGTGACTTTGCTCCTGCCATCCTTTGTATCTATCAAAACCTTATCCATTCAGCTCACTCCTATAAATAGATGTGAACTCTTCCCCCCAGAATCTTCCCAGTATTTGTTGTGGGAAATACTGTGCTGCTTGCTCTTTAGCACTCATGATCTAATTTGTTCTAGGTATTTGTATATTAGTATTTGCTTTCATATTCTCCGGAGGATTTTGGACATCTTGGTTGCAGAAACTGTGGTTTAGTCACTTTTCATCCTTCCTCTCACCAAAGCTAGCATATTGCCTTAGCTCAAAATATGTTTCTGAATGAAATCACCGAAATACGCTTATTACCGATGAAAAAGAAAAAAATTTTTATCCTTGTCCTAAGAACCCAATGTATTTTCCTACATTATCTTCGTTCACTCTAGTAGCTGACCTTACCCTGAATTCTATGACAAACTACAAATTACTGTATGAAGATGCACAGCTATTTTCTACATTAAACGAGGTAAGGGCAAACATTTTTTTCCCAAAGCACTTTTATTGAGTATTACTGAAGTTTCTATCACAGGTTCCGAGGAGCTCTGAAACAGATTCTGCCACCAGATCACCTCTGATCAGACAGCTATTAAGAAGGAAACCAGTTCCAGCAATATCTCGCTTGGATAAATAATAACATGGGAGTTAAAAAAGCACATGAACCCATTCATTTAGGTCTTGGTCTGTCACCCAAGCTGGGATGCAGTGGCACAATCATAACTCAGCGCAGCCTCCCACCTCAGTCTCCTAGGCAGCTAGGACTACAGGTATGGACATAGTACAGACTGAACTCAAGTGATCCTCCCACCTCAGTTTCCACAAAGTGGAATTAGTGCTTAGACTGGGTGTGTGATCCACCACACCCAGCTCTAAGAGCTGATTTTAAATGAATCCGTACATAGATAGAGAATAGATTACAGATGGCCTGAAGAGGCAGAAACACTGAAATGATTCTGAAGCAAACTTCTCAGGCAGGGCACAAATAGTTGTATAAAGTCCATGATATTAAGACTGGCAGTGATAGAAATCTCTTTTCTTCAGCTCTAGAGTGCTGGAGACTTTTTTCCTTTTCATTTTACCAAAGAGAATTTAGATAAAAGCAAAGATAGATCTCTACAATCAATTTTAGAACACTTTCATCACCTCAAAAAGAAATTGTGTACCCATCGGTCGCTCACCAGTTACTCCCTTGCAAATCTACTTTCTCTTTCTGGATTTGCCTATTCTGGACATTTCATACAAATGGAATCATCCAATACATGTTATTTTGTGACTGCCTTCTTCTACTCAGCATAATATTTTCAAGGTTTATCCATTTATAGTATGTGTAAGAACTTTATTGTTTTTTTATGGCCAAAAAATATTCAGTTGAAAGGATATACCACAATTATCATCCATTGATGGATATTTGTGTTGTCTCCACTTTTTAGCTGTTATGAATAATGCTGCTATGAATATTTGTTTACAAATTTCTGAGTGAACCTATGTTTTCATTTCTTTATAATATATATCTAGTAGAGGAATTGCTGGGTCATATGCCAACTATTAAAATGTCCTTTTGAGGAACTGTCAGATTGTTTTCCAAAGTGGCTATACCATTTTACATTCCCACCAGCAACATATGCAGGTTCCATTTTCTCCACATTCTTGACAAAATCTGTTTGTTTATTTATTTATTTGAAACAGGGTCTTGCTCTGATGCCCAGGTTAGAGTGGTATGATCACAGTTGATTGCAACCTCACACTCCTGGGCTCAAGTGATCCTCTTGTCTCAGCCTCCCAAGTAACTGCCACCATGCCTGGCTAATTTTTCTATTTTTTGTAGTGACAGGGTCTCACTGTTGTTTAGGTTGATCCTGAACTCCTGATCTTAAGTGACCTTCCTGCCTCAGCCTCCAGATGCTAGGATTACAGGTGTCAGTCACTGTGCCTGGCCACCAACATTTATTATTGTTTATCTTTTCGATTGTATCAATACTGGAGGGTGTGAAATGAAAAACTGCACTCTGGTTTTAATATCCATTTCTCTGATGATTAGTGATGCTGTCTTTCAATGTTTATTTGGCCATTTTTTGGAGATGTGTCAATACAGATTCCTGACCCATCTTTAAATTGGGGTTTTCAAAAATTATTGAGTTGTAGAAATTCTAACCTAGACACAAGTTCCTTAACAGGAATCTTCTTCCATTCGGTGGGTTGTATTTTCACTTTCTCAATAGTATCCTTTCACACACAAAAGGTTTTAATTTTGGTGATGTCCAACTTATCTATTTTTTCTGTTTTTGTGTCTTGGTGTCACATCTAAGAAGTTGTTGCCTAAACCAAGTTCATAACTATGTCTATATTTGAAGAGTCTGATAGCTTTAGCTCTTACACTTAGGTCTTTGTCAAATTTTGAGTTAAATTTTCCATATGCTGTGATATGGATATCTATTAATAGTTGTTTCAGCGCCATTTGTCCAAAGCAGATCAAGATTGAGATATAAAATCAGATCAAGTTCTAAAACATTTCCATCATCCCAGAAAGGCTCTTCCATGCCCCTACACAGTCCACATTCCATTTATGCCAGCCCTAAGGCAACTAATTTTTATAAATTCAATCAGCATTAACTAATTTTGGCCTGTTCTTAAAACTCAGTTAAATAAACCATACAAGTGAGCATTCTGTTTCTGGCCTCTTTTGCTCAACATAATGCCTATGAAACTCTACCATATTACTGCATATCAATAGCTGATTTCCTTTTTATTGTTGAGTAGTATTCCAATACATATATCACAATGTATTAATCAATTCTAACATTGAGGGTTATTTGAGTTGTTTCTAATTTTTGGTTACTATTAATATGAATAAGCTGCTACCAAAGTACTTGTGGAAGTCTTTTTAAGGGCATTTGCTCTCATTTCTATCGAAATAGAAATAGAATAGTTGGATCATAGGAGAGTTCCTTGTTTAGCTGTAGTAGACACTGCCAATAGTATTCCACAATTGGACCCATCTACATTCTCACCATCAATGTATAAGATCTCCTTTTGCCCATAACCTTATTCATAATTGGTACTATTTGTTCTCTTAATTGCAGCCCTTCTGGTGGGTAAGCTGTAGAACTTCATTGTGGTTTTCGTTCGCATTTCTCTATGGACTAAAGACATTAAGCATTTTATATGCATGCTAGCCATTTGCATAGTTTCTTTTGTAAAATGCCTGGTTCAAGTCTTTTGCCTACTTTAGTCTTTTTAAAAATTGATTTGTAGAAATTCATTATACATTCTTGACATGAGTCTTAGTTCAATATATATATTGAGAATATCACAGGTCATACTTTGTCTTATTACTCTTTGAATAATGCTTTTTGATGAACAGTCTCAATTTTAATGATGTCCAATTTATTGAGTTTTAATATGATTTTTTTTTTATATCTTACTGAAGAAATCTTTACCTACCCAAGTGCATGAAGATACCTGCCTAAAATTTCTTAGAAATATTATATTATATTGCATATTAATGTCTATGAACATCTTGAATTAATTTTTGTATTTGTTTTAAGATACATATCAATATTCCTTCCCCCACTTATAAACAACCAATTGCTCCATGGTTTGGTGATGATTTTATGTCAGAAATATGACATAAGAACTTATCACTTGTTTGTAACAATTAGCTAAGGGAACTGAAAAAGCCTATTGAAAAAGATATATATTTCAACAATTTTATAATATATCATTTCTCTTAAAATGTGCCATTTCCAAGAACCTACCAATGATGTTAAGTAAGGATTTGCTGTATAATAATTTCCTCTTATGGCTTACGGGGACTAGCATCCTGTAGTTCAAACTTTGAGCTCGACCAAGTCGAAGAAATTATATCTGAAAATTCAATTTCCTACCTCACAGAATCTAATCCTCTTCCTTCCCATTTTCCCATAACTCCACTCAGAAATTCTTACAAACACCCAACCATTTGCTTACTCACTTACTCTACCAATCACATATATTTACCCTAGAACTTTGCTACCAGCAGTATAGCCCTCACCTCAAAATTCCTTTTTAATAAATTTTTCTTTTTTTTTTTTTAATTTTCAGACAGAGTCTTATTCTGTCGCCCTGGGTAGAGTGCCATGGCGTCATCATATCTCACAACAACTTCAAACTTTTGGGTTCAAGAGTTTGGTCTCGAAGTCCTGGGCTCAAGCGATCTGCCCACCCTAGCCTCCCAGAGTGCTAGGATTACAGTTGTGAGTCACCACACCTGGCCAAATAAATTTTTCTTTTCGTTTTTTTGAGACTGTCTCACTTTGTTGCCCTCGGTCGAGTGCCATGGCGTCACAGCTCACAGCAACCTCCAGTTCTTTGGGCTTAGGCGATTCTCTTGCCTCAGCCTCCTGAGTAGCTAAGACTACAGGTGCCTACCACAACACCTGGCTATTTTTTTGTTGCAATTTGGCCGGGGTTGGGTTCAAACCCTCCACCCTTGGTATATGGGGTCGGTCCCCTACTCACTGAGCCACAGGCGCCACCCCAAATAAGTTTTTCTTATATAGAAAAATTGTACAACATCATTTTGTTATAACATTGTTGGGGGCAAAATGATTCCAGACTGGGGCTATGTGGAGTCTGCACATTCTTCCCAGGTCTGTGTGAATATTCTCTGGAGACCAGAAGTTTGGTAATGATTTTGTGACCAGAAGTACGCCATAAGAATTTAACATTTGTTTGTAATAGTTAGCCTATGGGAAAATGTATTTTTTTTTTATATATAATTTATCTTAAAGGTGCAGAAGCTGGGCACGGTGACTCACACCCGTAATCCTAGAACTCTGGGAGGCCAAGGTGAGTGGATAGCTTGAGCCCACAAGTTCAAGACCAGCTGGAGCAAAAGCAAGATCCCATCTCTACTAAAAATAGAAAAACTGAGGCAAGAGGATCTCTTGAGCCCAAGTTGGAGGTTGCTGTAAGCTATGATGCCATGGCACTCTACCCAGTGTGACAGCTTAAGACTCTGTCTAAATAAATAAATGTGCAGAAAGCAAAGAAAAATTGACTTCTCAGAGAGACAGAGACCACCAATTTAGAGAACGCTACAGTCCCAGAGCCTCTCATGCTGGCTGGTCACTGTGACCCTGTAAGTGATGGTAGTAGGGAGTTCTATCATCTCTGTTCTAAAAATCACAGAATAGCTTCTCTCTTTTTTCCTAGATATATTGAAAAAGACACATACTTCAAAGTATTTTTTTCCAAAAACGAGCCCATTTAATTTATTAGCAAATTACCTAATTTTCACCATGGGAGGGCAGTCTTATTCTAATATGCTGTAGAAGTCTAAAAATAAAGACAAGACTAGATATACTTTAAAATAATCTTAAAATACAGTTATTACACTTTGAAAATTTAGACAGTAACATCTAACTAGAAGCAAATATTGTAACACGTAGTCTACCTAATCCAAAAACTCAGGAAAAATGCAGGGATAAAATATTTGAAGACTTCATATATCTATAAAGTATCCAGGTCACTTCACAACACTAGTAAATCTTACTAAGAAAAAAAGAAGAGCACTAGCACTTACTAAGCCCATACCATTGTGCCAATAACAAACTAAGCAGTTTAAATGCAATGTTTAAATATCAAGCACTCAATCATGAAATCTTTTAACAGTAGAAATGGACACATAAATCCCCCAAATTATATGAAAATGCAAAGGACTAACAACAGTGAAAACAACTTGGAAAAAGAACCAAGTTGGAGACCATATGCTACCCAACAATAAAACTTGTTGTAAAGCTACTGTAATTAGGATAGAGTGGAACTGGTATAAAGCAGATATATAGATCAATGAACAGAAATGAGACTCCAGAAACAAATCTACACATTCATTGTTAACTCATTTATGACAAAGATATCAAGGCAATTCAATGGGAAATAATTATCTTTTCAACAAATAAAGCAAGACATTTGGATGTTCACATGAAAAAAGTGAACTTAGACCTTAACCTCATACCACACACAAAAATTAGTTCGGATTATATATAGACTTAAATGTAAGAGAGAAAACTCTAAAGCTTCTAGAATAGGAAAAAATCTTTAAGACAAAGTAGGTAAAGAGTTCTTAGACTTGACCTCAAAAGCATGAACTATAAAAGATAAAAAATTCATAAAAGGCGCTATGAATCACCCTTATTTTGGAACTAATTGCTCAATATTTATGAGTACACATGCAAATAATACTCATTGGAAATCAAGCAGGTGGGGGGGAAGCAAGGGGATGGATAAATTTACACCTAACAGATACAATTAACACTATCGGAATGATGAGCACACTTATAACTTTGATTCAAACTGTACAAAAGCAATCTATGTAATGAAAACATCTGTACCCCTGTAATATTCTGAAATGAAAATAAATATTTGATGAAGGACTTACACCATAATACATAAAGAGCCCTTAAGACACATAATAAAAGAAACAATCGAATTAAAAACAGGCAAATTGATATACAGTTTAATGTAATTTCTATCAAAGTCTCAGCAAGACTTCATATTGATAAAGATAACATTATTCTAAAATTTACATGGAAGGGCACAGGAATCAGAATAGCAAAAACACTTCTAAAAAAAGAATGAAGTAGGAGAAATCTTTCTGTTTCTTAAGAGTTATTATATTAACTATATTAATCAAGGTAAGATGGTATTGCCAGAAAGACACATAGATCAAGAAAACAGAGAATCCAGAAATAGACCCACAAAGTTATAAACAACTGATTTTTGACATGAGTACAAAAACAATTTACTAAAGGAAAAACAGTCTTTCAGGCGGTGCCTATTGCTCAGTGAGTAGGGTGCCGGCCCCATATATAGAAGGTGGCGGGTTCAAACCCAGCCCCGCCAAACTGCAACAACAACAACAACAAAATGGCTAGGCACTGTGGCAGCCTCCTTGGTCCCAGCTACTCAGGAGGCTGAGGCAAGAGAATCGCCTAAGCCCAAGAGCTGGAGGTTGCTGTGAGTTGTGACATCACGGAACTCTTCCAAGAGCGACAAACTGACAGTCTCTAAAAAAATAAAAAAAATAAAAAGAGGAAAGACAGTCTTTTAAACAAATGATACTAGAACAATTAGATAGGTGAAAATCTAGGCCCCACACCCCTCAAATCTTATATAAAAATTAATTCAAAATGCATCATAAATTTAAAAGTACAATGTAAAAGTATACTTTTAGAAAGTATTAACATAGGAGAAAATCTTTGGGACCAGAAGGTTACTGGTTTGAAACATTAGATGGATGAAATTAGGCAGGGTTGGAGAGGTTTCCCATTTTCTTTCTTCTTGCCAGAAGAAGGGTCCATTTAGCTGGGTCCGATGTGGTATACTTCGGCCTCCCAAAGGGGCTTCTCCACATCCTGGATTCAGCATCAGACGAAAGGTTATACAGCTAAAGATGAAAGATTATTCTGAGGAGCAAGATGAAAGGAAAACAGAGACCCAGTTTGTGCAATTAAAATGGCTTTATTCCACCTGGGTGCAGGTGGGGTAAGATTTCCAACCTGCAAATCTAATTAAATATTGATTAGAAAGTCAATGATTATAGAAGAATATAACTTATAGAAAAAAAATCAATGCCAGGGGCCACTTGAGAATGGTGTTTATATATTGATCAGACAGTATTTTTAACTACTCTGAACCTTGGGGATTTACAAATAAACCAAATGAAAAAAGGGGATCATAAAGACAAATAATCTGTAGACGAATACAGATGGCCCAATAAGAGTTTTATTCCTTGGCCATGCCTACTAAGAACTGCAAAAACATACAGAGTGTAGAGTATATTTAAAAACAAGAATTAGGGCTTAAATCCTCTTTTATCTCTTGATTTTTTTCTCTATAAATTTAATACTTTTTTTTACATTTAACTTTTTAAAATGAGATTTAACAAACATCTTGTTAAAAAGACTATTTCTTCTCCACTGACTTACCTTTGTCAAAAATCAATTGATTATAAACCTGTGAGTCTATATCTGAACTTTCTCTTCTGTTCCACTGCTCATGTGTCCTACTTTTGCCAATACTTTTATTTATTTATTTATTAGAGACAAGAGTCTCACTTTGTTGCCCTCGGTAGAGTGCTGTAGCATCACAGCTCACGGCAACCTCCAGCTCTTGGGCTTAGGCAATTCTCTTGCCTCAGCCTCCCAAGTAGCTGACTACAGGCGCCTACCACAACATCTGGCTATTTTTTGGTTGTAGTTGTCACTGTTGTTTGGTAGGCCCAGGCTGGATTAGAACACGCCAGTTCCAGTGTACATGGCTGGCACCCTAGCCACTTGAGCTTCAGGCGCAGAGCTGAATTTCTATTTCTTATAAAGTGCCCACTCTGTGTTATTCTGTTACAGCAGCAAAAATAAACTGAGACACTCCCCAAATGCCATTTTACTTTGTGGTATGTTAGGGTATGTTTTTTAGTTCATTTATTTATTTTTAAAATCAGAGAAGAACAAATAAATCAGTGCCATGAAATCTTTGAGTCCAAAAGTTGTTATCTTTTTCCTGCCCATTGCCTCCATTAACTCACATAATGGATTTTGTGCTCTACATATTAAATGGACTGCTTCTATATGCACCCCACACACAACAAAGATATTTCCCCCCAAATTTTGCCAAGTGAAATGTATCTTATTACCCTTTTAAGGTCCTGAAAATGCTATTTCCAAAATGCCATTTCACTTTGTATTTAGTATCAGTAAGTACAAACAAATTTTTTTTTTTTTTTTTTGAGACAGAATCTCACTTTGTCACCCTCGGTAGAATGCCGTTGTGTCACAGCAACCTCAAACTCTTGGGTTCAAGCGATTCTCTTGCCTCAGCTTTCCTAGTAGCTGGGACTACAGGTGTCTGCCACAATGCCTGGCTAGTTGTTGTTATTGTTGTTGTTGTTTGTTTAGCAGGCCTGGGCTAGGTTCAAACCTACCAGCCCTGGTGTATGTGGCCAGTGCCCTAACCACTGAGCAACAGAGGCTGAGCCTGCAAAAGAATTTTTTAATCAATTATGTAGACAATTATTTTGAAATTGTACATATTATTTTCCAAGTTTCATTCTGTAGAGGAGGACAGAACTAGCTGCTTCACCTGCCTGAGTCCTCTGTTGATTCCTTTGTAATCTGTGACTGGTAGTGTGCTGGCTTTTAAAAATTCCTCTCTCTGTACCAAACCTCTTCATTTGGTGGCATTTCTACGATGTCTGCTACTTTTGCTATCACTTATTGATTTGAAATGTACTTTCATCTCACAGTTTATGGGAAGTAACCATGAGAAAGATCAATTCATAGTCCAACTGTTGAGATACTAAAGATTTACAAAATGTCTCTTAAGTAGTTATTTCCTCAAAGCAATTAAAAAGAAGGTAAACTTATCATATGCATATGATTCACATGTACCTAGAAACTCGAAAATAACCAACTAACAAACTGAACCACACAGTTACATACATAATAAGAAACTGGTATTTATAATTATTTGGAAAAAACTGAAATTGTTGTCCTTTGCTCTTATATCACAGTAATAATCAACAGTTCTGTGACCAAACGTGGGGAAGAGATTTCCCCACCACCAAGTGAACAACCAGTTTGTAGTAGACACCAACCAGGTGTGTTTCGATTCAGTTCCAACACTGGAGATGTCAGATCCCACAAGTTGAGAGCTCAGTCCCCAAAACTCCCACCCCATCTTCAGACAATAGTCACAAGGACAGGTAAGTTGAGGTTTGCGTAACCTGCTTTGAGTTCAATTAATTTGCTAGAGCAGCTCACAAACCTCAGGGAAACACTCACATTTACTTGTTTATTATAAGAGATAGTACACAGGATATAGATAAAGAGGTATAGGGGACGGGGTGTACAGCTTCCATGTCCTCCCTTGAGACACGTCATCCTTCAGGACCCCCCACATGTCTAGCTATCTGGAAGCTCTCTGAACCCTATCCTTTTGGGGTTTTATGGAGGCTTCATTACACAGATATAACTGACAAACATGTAGAGAAGTAATTGGTAAAAAGAGTACAATCTCATATTAACACACTGAGCAAGGAAATCTAGCAAGGCCTGCCTGTTCATATTCTTCTCAGCCTCTATGTTATGAATTCATGTTAGGCCACATTCACATAGAATGAGAGTGGTAGGACCCACAAATATAGATTAGAGTCCTGCCTTAGGCAGGTGAAAGGACAGCAGAAGGTGAAAGAGAGAGAGAGAGAAAGAGAGAGAGATAGATAGATAGATATTCTTTCTCAAGGTCTCAAATGTCCTACAAGGGCTATGGCAGTTAAAAGCCAGGAACTGTGGACCAAAACCTATATATACATAGGTTTGTATATATAGGCATTGATATTATTTTATATAAAGAACTTATAAAAATCAAAAAGAAAAAAATTACATAATATAAAAATGAGTGAAAACATCAACAAGAATACCTTAGAGGAGAAAACCCATTTCTGAAAAGCATTTGAAAAGATGCTCAACCTCTTTAGTAACCAGGCCAACAGAAATTAAAAACACAATGTAGTGCCATTAAATATCTATAAAATTAGGAAAAGTTTAGAGAATACCAAGTATTAATGAGATCTGTACAAGTATACCCTTATCTAGTGTTAGTGAGAATGTAAACTGGTGTAATTACTTTAGAACAAATCTGTCATCTTGTAAAGTTGAAGAAAGTGATGCTCTTTGGGCAGCAATTCTATTCATATGTATACTATATGTGCTTTAAGATAGGGCATCCAACCTGCAGCCTGCAGGCCTCGTGGGGCCTCGGATGGCTATGAATGTGGCCTAAAATGAACTCATAAACTTACTTAAAACATTATGAGATTTGGTGATTTACCGGTGGAATTCAAATGCATACTTCTTTGGCATGAACTTTGTAGAGGACAACATCATGTTGCAATGTCACATAAAATAAACTTATTTGTACATGTGCAGGGCTTCAGTTTTACAGGGTGTTGATCTTCCAGTGAGTTATCTTCAAGGTAGAGACAGTCAAATTGATACCATCAGATGTTACACGTGCTCACAGTGACTTAATGAGGCAGCAATTATCAGTAACATTTCAATGTACCATTGCAATACTAGGTGTTTAATGTTATATAGAACTCAAATAAGCATTCTTATTTGACTATTAAAGCTACCTCCACACCTTAGTGGGGGCTCGCACATTGCCTGCCATGTTTTACAAGTGGCTCTCTGCCTCATCCTGTTTTGGCAGCTGAGATGTGGAAGGGCCCAAACCTTGCTTTTTAATTTCCTGTCAATTAATTTTCATAATAAAAGGGACTAAATTTAGTTCCTTATCTATTAATTTTTAATCCCAGCATGGTTTCTACAGTGTTTCAACTCAAAATAAACCTCAGAGCCCCCCAAAAGAAAAGTCACAGATGAAGGAAGATTGTTCAATGAAAAGTGGACAGATGACTATATTTTTGTCAAAGCAAACACTAAGGTACTCTGCTGAATTTGTAGGGTATTTGTACAAGTTTTCAAAGACTATACTTTGAAAAGGCATTATATTCAAAAACATTCTGCTAAATTTATTGTGTATGAAGGACTGTGTTGTAAGGACAAAACAGTGGAACTGGGAAAAAGTCTGTCTTCCCAACAAAGAATTTTTTTTTAAAGTTACAACTCAGACGAATTCCATTATAAAAGCTTGTTATGTAGCAGCATATTTAATAGCAAAAAAATCCCAACCACTTACTGATTGTCATTTTATTAAGTTTATTAAGCAATGTATGGAAGGTAAGGCAGACATAATTTGCCCTGAAAGAAAGGGAGATATTTCTAAAATCAAATTGTCTCACCAGACTATAGCCAGGAAAGTTAAAGAAACTGGAAAATCTATCAAAAGAAGTTTAGAGAATAAAACTGTTAATTTTAAATTTAAAGATTGTGAATTTCACAGGGGCCAAAGGACAAAACCATCACCAATTCCAGGAATTCCTTAAAAGTATTGATGCTGACTATGATGACATCATTTACTTTTTCGAAGCAAGATGGCTAAATTGAGGTCAAATGTTGAAGAGATTGAGAAGAGACACTAAGAAAGGAAGGGATTGAAGGGGAATGAAAGGAAAGCCTGGCCTGCTGAATGAGAAAGTCTGGGGGCCCATGAGAACATTCAGCACTCAGCAACCCTTGACAAAAAAAAAAAGGCAAAGGGAAATAAGGGCATGAGGTAACCTAGGTAGCTAATGACCAACAAAAGAACACAATAATCAATGATCAACAAAAAAGGGTAATAATCCCTGAAGTTGCACAGAGGCCAATAAAAGAGTTCTAACCAATTTCAAATGGAGAGAAAGAGAATATTTATACCTCTGCACTGTTTTTGCATCTCTGTCTCTCTCCCCTCTCCTTCATGAGAGGCACCCACTTCCACTCTCTTTGTAAGTGCACTAAACGTACTCACTCCTTTTTTAAAAATATTTTTTCTCTTTGTTCTGCCTATGCTGCTCCAGTTTTATTTTCAGTTTCTACTCACTTTTACTTTTGATTACCGCTGTGCCTCAGTTGATCTTTCAAATGAATATTAAAAACAGTTCAGCGAGGTTTGGGGAGTCTGGGATACCTGATCCACAACAGAGGTTTTATGATTTGTGAAATTTGTGCCAGAACTTGATGATAAAGTGGTTTACCAATTTAGCATTTTTAGTGGATTTAACCACTTATTTAAATTTCAACATGTGTTTTCAAGGTAAAACCCAGTTTATCAATGTTTCAAACAATAATAGCATTCCAAATGAAACTGAAATTATGGCAAGCTCAAATTTAGGCCAACAATTTTATGCATTTTGACATGTTGGCTAAACATATTCCTGTGAACAGTGAAAAATATGCAGCTTTGCTTTTCGATTTGCTACAAGAATTTTAAAACAGATTTCAAGATTTCTGGGAAAGATGACTTCTGGAGCAAGACAGCAACCGAGTAATAGCTTTGTTGCAACTGGGCACGTTGAGCCTGGGGAAAGAAGACTTCAGGCATCTCTGGCTGGTGGGATCTGCCCAGAAACATCCCTTTCGGAACACAGGGAGTCAGTGTGAGACTTCTGGACCCCATGAGGAGGGCAAAAGCAATGGAAAACTGGCAACTGGTTGCATGTGTTCATTAGGTCAAATCCTGCTAGCAGCTGTAAGTACAGCAACAGTGAGACTGCAAACTGGAAAGGCCTTACTTGTGAGCTGTTTGGTTTTTTTTGGAGTTGGCACTTATTTGAACTAGTTTGGGAGAACTTAGGCAAGAGTGTGGAGGACTTTAAATATTGTCTAAGGCCCCAGACTGAGCCGCCGAGCCAGACGAAGCTAATAGCGTTTGGCTGTGGGTTGTGTGGAGACATCAAGCTCCACTCTCAGGGTCCCAGAATAAGGATCAGGCAGGAGGGAGTAATCTAGTAACTGAGCAGCCTAAAGGCAGGGACTGAGACTCCTTGCAGCCTTAGCCCTCGGGGGCATAGAGTGAGACCAGTTTTGGCACACTGGGTAAGTGGACAGCCACTTAAGCAGTGATCTCAGTGAGAAGTGCTTTCCTGGGAAAGCTTCTGCTTGGGCAAGGTTAGCAATTTAAAGTGCCTTTTAAGTGGGCTGAAGAGAGATTTGAGAAATCAGCAGAGGTCTCCAGTCTCCATCTTGTACAGCCATATCAGCCTTGCGATTAACATATCATACCTCAGAAGATCACCTGTTGCCTAGACAATATTCAGCAAGATATATATACTGCTTTGTTTTTGGTTTTGTTTTGTGTTATTTTGATTTGTTTTTGTTTTTAATTTCAACATTTCCCCTATAGACTTTTCTTTTTTTCTTCATTTTTCTAGTTTAAATATAATTTTCAATTGTTGCCTTTTTCAACAATTAGAACTTCACTTTTGCTAGTGTTTCTACCCCTATTATTTGGTTTCCCCCCAATTTTATCCCATTAAGTTTTCTTTGTGCTTGTTTTGGTTTGATTTATAGCATTTCTGTCTTTCCTCTCTACTTGGTGGAGGTGGGGTACTATGTCCAAACAGGCTGGCAAAAAGCTGCTGACCTCAAGGAACCACCCAACCTGGCACCCCCAGAAGTCAGGGGTTCTTAAGGTTGGGTCAAAGTATGGTGTTGTACACCTATATTGCTCCTGTTCTCCTCTTTCTGTGCCTCTCTTCTTTTTGTCAATATTCTCTAATACACACCCCTATTCCTTTCTCTTTTTTCTTTTCTGTTCTTCCCCCCCCTTCTTGATCCTCAATCTTTTCATCCTTCTGCTCCTGTACCAAAAGGACTCATCGAAACCCTACTCCAAAGGTATGACAACACAAAGAGCAGGAAGAAGTGAAAGGAAAATTAGGGTAAGGAAACAGATAAAAGAAATCACTCATGAGGAAGAATCTGCAGAAAACTCCTGGCAACATGAAAAACGGCCATAGCAACCCCCGCCAAGGGACTGTGAGGTAGCTACTACAGAGGATTCCATCTATAAAGAAATGTTAGAAAGGGAATTTAGAATACAGATGATGAAAACATGAAGGAAACTATTGATAAACTGGAAAATAACCAAAAGGAAATCTAAAAACAGAATCAAATACAAGATGAATGATATGAAGAATATAGAAAGGATATAGTGGAGCTCAAGGAACTGAAGCAGTTAATTAGGGAACTTAAAGATGCAATAGAAAGTATCAACAACTTATTAAACTATGCAGAAGAAAGAATCTCAAAGGTTGAGGACAAAGCTCGTGAGATAACTCAGATAGTTAAAGAGGCAGAAAAGAGAGAGAAAGCAGAAGATTCACCGACAGAATTATAGGACTTCATGAAGCCTTCAAACATACAAGTTATGGGTATCCCAGAAGGGGAATAAGAATGCCCCAAGGAAATGGAAGCCATACTAGAAAATATTATAAATTAAAATTTCCCATATATAACCAAAGATTCTGACACACTCCTTTCAGAGGGATATCGGAACCCCAGTCGCCTCAACTCTAACTGGGGCTTCCCCAAGACACATTGAGATGAACCTGTCCAAAGACAAGACAAAAGATTCTTCAAGCTGCCAGGAGTATGCACCAGTTGACATATAGGGGTAAATCCATCAGGATGACTACAGACTTCTCTAATGAAACTTTCCAAGCAAGAAGACAATGGTCATCTACCTTTAATCTACCTAAACAGAACAATCTCGAGCCCAGAATTCTATATCCTGCTAAGTTAACCTTTAAAATTGACAGAGAAATCAAATCATTTACTGATATACAAACATTGAGGAAATTCGCCACAAGAAGACCAGCTCTACAGGAAATGCTTCAACCTGTAACACACGCTGACCATCACAATGAATCAACAGCAAAGTAAAAACTCAGAAATTAAAAGAACCTAACTTCACAATGATACAAAAGATAAAACAAAGAAATAGACTCTCACAAAAATAGATGAATAGAAAAGAACCACACTTCTCATGACCACATTTCTCAATTATCTTAATAAATGTTAATGGCTTGAATGCCCCACTGAACAGGCATAGATTGGCTGACTGGATTAAAAAACATAAGCCATCTATTTTCTGTCTGCAGGAAACACACCTAGCTTCGAAAGAAAAATTAAAACTCCAAGTTAAGGGTTGGAAGACAATTTTTCAGGCAAACAGAATTCAGAAAAGGAGTTGCAATCTTATTTTCAGATACATGTGGATTTAAAGCAACTAAAGTCAAAAAAGACAAAGATGGTCATTTTATATTGGTCAAGGGAAAAATACAATAAGAAGACATTTCAATTCTAAATATTTATGCACCCAATTTAAATGCTCCTAGATTCTTCAAACAGACCTTACTCAGTCTGAGCAATATGATATCCTATAATACCATAATAAAAGGGGATTTTAACACTCCTCTTACAGGGCTGGACAGATCCTCTAAACAGAAATTAAAAAAGGATATAAGGGACTTAAATGAGAACCTAGAACAACTGTGCTCGATAGAGGTATATAGAACACTCCGTCCCAAAGATAAAGAATATAAATTCTTCTCATTGCCCATGGAACATTCTCCAAAATTCATCATATCCTAGGTTTGAGAAAACAAACCTCAAAATAATCAAAAGAATTGAAATTTTACCTTGTATCTTCTCAGACCATAAGGCACTAAGGGTGGAACTCAATTCCAAAAAAAGTTCAATCTCACACAAAGGCATGGAAATTAAACAACCTTCTTTGAATGACAGATGGCTGCAGGAAGAAATAACACAGGAAATCATTAACTTCCTTGAGCATAACAACAATGAAGACACAAGCTACCAAAACCTGTGGGACATTGCAAAAGCATTTCTGAGAGGAAAATTTATCACTTTAGATGGCTACATTCAAAAAACAGAACGAGAGTGCATCAACAAACTCATAAGCCATCTTATGGGATTAGAAAAAGAAGAACAATCTAAGCCTAAATCCAGCAGAAGAAAATAAATATCCAAAATTAAATCAGAGATCAATGAAATTGAAAACGAAAGAATCATTCAGAAAATTAATGAAACAGGAAGTTGGGTTTTTGAAAAAATAAATAAAAGAGATAAACCTTTGGCCAGACTAACTAGAAACAGAAAAGGAAAAACTCCAGTAACCTCAATCAGAAATGATAAAGGGGAAATAACAATTGATCCCAGAGGGAGGGGCAAGATGGTTGACTGGAAGCAGCTTCCGACAGAGGCTCCTGTCCAAAAGGAAAGACAACCTTCAGAAACTGTTGAATTGAGGTGAAGACTGGGAGACTTCTCTCTCTCTCTCCCAGCTGAAAGAGAGAGAGAGAAGTGATAGCCGCAGGTCTCATCTGAGGCAAGCTGCGACGACCAATACCAAGCTTCAGGCAGAAAAACTGAACTAAAGTTTTCCGCCTTTCTGAAATTCTAGGACACCCTTCCCCCCTTACCTAATGCACCAGAAGCCTGACCTCTGCTGAAACTGAGAGAGGAGAACTAGAGCAACGCTCACTCTCCCTATCTGCTGTAGGGGCAGCCAGCCAGGTAAGAGACTTAAGGCCCCACCGAGCCCCAGTCAGCCCCCAGGCCAGGGAGGCTGCTGGGACCAGCACACGGTTCAAATCTGTGCCCCAACTGGCCTTGACCGGCTCCAATCCGTGTCCCAGGACCGCCACTCACAGCAGCCAGGAACTCCACACCAACGGGACCCCTGTGCGGCCCCAACTGGCACCCCGCTGGGCCTTGACCCGCAGCCAGCAGCAGCCAGGAAGTCCACTGGGAATCCCTCCCAGGGCGATCTGTGCCCTGCCCGGCCTCGGCCTGCTGCCAGCTGAGACCCCCGTGTGGCTCTGATCCGTGCCTTCTGGGATTTGGCCCTCTGCTTGCAGCAGCCAGGGACCTCGCTGGGACCACCACACGGGGCCTTTGCCTGCTGCCCACACCAGTCAGGGGCTCCGCCAGGAACCTGCCAGCCCTCCGCCTGCCTGCCCCGGCCAAGAACTCTAGGAGCCACACAACCCACCTCCTCCTCTACGCTCTCTGCCTCCGCATCGGCCAACCCATCTGGCCTGGAACCTAGGAGGCTGTGCTACACGTGCCCTCCCTCCGGAGCCCTCCTCCCAGCCAGAGACTGCTACAGGCACGGGCTCCCTTTGCAAAGGTCACCAGGTGCCCCATTTCACACCCTGCTGCTTGATCCGGATGTGCCACACTCCAGAGCTGCTCCTACAGCCAGAACTCCCTGGGTGAGGCAGTCCCAGAGGAGCTACACAGGGTCACTCCCTACAATGATCCAGTAACAATGGAGTGATCCTGCCAGGGTCTGATCTGGGAGAGACATCTTCCCAACTCTGAGTACGATCATATGCAACAGTGAAAAATAATCATGAGGTAGAATCAACAGAAAAACTCTGGCAATATGAATAATCTGAGTAGATCAACTCCCCTAAGGAACGACAAGGTAGATACAACACAAGATCCCTTGCATAAGCAAATGGCTGAGATGTCAGAAGTTGAATTCAGAGTCTGGATAGCAAATAAGATCAGTGCAATGGAAGAAAAGACGGAATTAGAATTTCAAGCAGTAATCCAAAAGATGACCCAAAAGATGTCTCAAGAACTGAATGAATTCAAAGACAAAATGACCAAAGATTTTGACACATTGAGACGAGAAGTTGCAGCCCTCAAAGATCTAAGAAATATAGTAAAATCCCTCAGTAACAGAATAAAGCAAGCAGAAGAAAGGATTTCTGACATGGAAGACAAATCTTTTGAATGCTCCCAAACTTCCAAAGAAGAAGAGAAATGGAAGGCAAAAATGGGTCATTTTCTCAGATAGCTCTGGGATAACTCCAAGAAAACCAATATTCGCCTTATAGGGATACCTAAAAACGATGAAGTGGCATCACAAGACACAGAGTCTCTTCTTTAGGAGATTATGAAAGAGGACTTTCCAGACAAGCCAAGAGATTCTGAAATTCAGATAGCAGACAGTTTCAGAAACCCAGCACTACC
Source organism: Arctocebus calabarensis (assembly GCA_963573935.1). Classification (NCBI taxonomy): domain Eukaryota; kingdom Metazoa; phylum Chordata; class Mammalia; order Primates; family Lorisidae; genus Arctocebus; species Arctocebus calabarensis. Next base: position 29,532 of record CAUYON010053341.1, on the reverse strand, counting down.
CAACCCAAATAAGACATCTTCCAGACGTATCATAATTAAGTTCACTAAAGTCAATATGAAAGAGAAAATTCTGAAAGCAGCCAGATGTAAGAAATCCATTACCTACAAGGGGAAGAATATTAGAATAACTGCAGATCTTGGCTTGGCGCCTGTGGCTCAACGGGCTAAGGCGCCAGCCACGTACACCTGAGCTGGCGGGTTCAAATCCAGCCTGAGTCCGCCAAACAAAAACGGTGGTTGCAAGTTAAAAAAAAAAAAAATGGCTGGGCTATGTGGCGGGTGCCTGTAGTACCAGCTACTTGGGAGGCAGAGGCAGGAGACTTGCTTGAGCTCAGGAATTAGAGGTTGCTGTGAGCTGTGATGCCACTGCACTCTATCCAGGGTGACAGCTTGAGGCTCTGTATCAAAAAAAAAATAATAATAATAATAACTGCCGATCTCTCTGATCGAACCTTTCAAGCTAGAAGAGAATGGTGATTGACTTTTAATCTCCTAAAACAAAAGAACATTCAACCCAGGATCCTGTACCCAGCTAAACTGAGTTTCATTCATGATGGAGAAATTAAATACTTAAATGACATCCACATGTTGAAGAAATCTGCTATAATTAAACCAGCTCTCTAGGATATTCTCAGGCCTATCCTCCACAATGACCATGGCAAACCTCCACCACAAAAGTAAACTCACCCAGAAACTATTTATCAAATTTCATCTTCCAGAGTGATTAAAGGATTAAAAATGTCCACTGGACTTTCTAAAGATTTATCATTACTTTCAATTAATATGAATGGTTTAAATTGTGCTGTAAAGAGGCATAGGTTGGCTGACTGGATACAAAAACTCAGGCCAGATATCTGCTGCATACAATAATCTCATCTTATCTTAAAAGATAAATTTAGACTTAAGGTGAAGGGATGGTCATTGAAATTCCAGGCAAATGGAAAACAGAAAAAAGCAGGTGTTGCAATCTTATTTGCAGATACAATAGGCTTTAAACAAACCAAAGTAAAAAAGGATAAAGATGGACATTTCATATTTGATAAAGGTACTACTCAATATGAGATTTCAATTATTAATATTTATGCACCCAACCAGAATGCACCTCAATTTATAAGAAAAACTCTAATAGATATGAGTACCTTGATTTCCTCCAGCTCCATAGTAGTTAGAGATTTTAATACTCCTTTAGCAGTGCTGGATAGATCCTCCAGTAAGAAGGTAAGTAATGAAATTTTAGATTTAAACTTAACCATTCAACAACTAGATTTAACAGACATCTATAGAACATTTCATCCTAATAAAATTGAATACACATTCTTCTCAGCACCTCATGGAACATACTCCAAAATTGATCACATCTTAGGTCACAAGTCTAACCTCAGCAAATTTAAAAGAATGGAAATTATTCCTTGCATCTTCTTGGACCACCATGGAATAAAAGTTGAACTAAATGATAGCAGGAATCTGTATACTCAAACAAAAACATAAAAGCTAAATAACCTTATGCTGAATGATAGATGGGTCAGAGACAAGATTAAGAAGGAAATCACCAAATTCTTGGAAGAAAATGACAATTATCTTAATTCTGACGAATTATCAGAACCTCTGAAATACTGCAAAGCTGAAATACTGAAATTTATAGCACTGCAACCCTTCCTCAAGAAAACGGAAAGAGAAGAAGTTAACAACTTAATGGGACATCTCAAGCAACTGGAGAAGGAAGAACATTCCAATCTCAAACCCTACAGAAGAAAAGAAATAACCAAAATCAGAGCAGAATTAAATGAAATTGAAAACCAAAGAATTATACAATAGATCAATAAGTCAAAAAGTTGGTTTTTTGAAAAGGTCAATGGCGATAAACCTTTGGCTAACCTAATGAGGGAAAAAAGAGTAAAATCTCTAATTTCATCAATCAGAAATGCTAAAGATGAAATAACAGACCCCTCAGAAATTCAAAAAATCCTTAATGAATATTACAAGAACCTCTACTCTCAGAAATGTGAAAATCTGAAGGTAATTGACCAATACTTGGAAGCACGCCACCTCCAAGACTTAGCCAGAATGTAGTGGAAATGTTGAAAAGGCCTATGTCAAGTTCTGAAATAGCATCAACTATACAAAATCTCCCTAAAAAGAAAACCCCGGAACCAGATGGCTTCACGTCAGAATTCTACCAAACCTTTAAAGAAGAACTAGTACCTATATTACTAAACGTCTTCCAAAATATAGAAAAAGAAGGAATACTACCCAACACATTCTATGAAGCAAATATCACCTTGATCACTAAACCAGGGAGAGACTCAACAAGAAAAGAAAACTATAGACCAATATCACTAATGAATATTGAGGCAAAAGTATTTAACAAGATACTAACCAACAGAATCCAACAACACATCGCACAAATTATACACCTGACCAAGTGGGCTTTATCCCAGGGTCTCAAGGCTGGTTCAATATATGTACATCTATAAATGTAATTCAGCACATAAACAAATTTAAAAACAAAGACCATAGGATTCTCTCAATTGATGCAGAAAAAGCTTTTGATTATATCCAGTATCCCTTCGTGATCAGAACACTTAAGAAAATTGGTATAGAAGGGACATTTCTTAAACTAATAGAGGCCATCTACGGCAAACCCACAGCCAATATCCTACTGAATGGAGTTAAATTGAAGGCATTTCTCCTTAGATCAGGAACCAGGCAAGGATGTCCATTTTCTCCATTGCTCTTTAACATTATAATGGAAGTTTTAGCCATTGCAATTAGGGAGGAAAAGGTGATCAAGGGTATCCACATAGGGTCAGAAGAGATTAAACTTTCACTCTTCACAGATGAGTTTACATGGATGGAGCTGGAACATATACTTCTTAGCAAAGTATCTCAAGAATGGAAGAAAAAGTATCCAATGTACTCAGCCCTACTATGAAGCTAATTTATAGCTTTCATATGTATGAAGCTAATTTATAGCTTTCATATGTATGAAGCTAATTTATAGCTTTCATATGAAGGCTATAACCCAATTATAGCACAAGGATATGGGAAAAGGGGCACAGGAGGGGAGGAGAGTGGGGTGGTTGGAGGGAGGGTAATTGGTGGGATCACATCTACAGTGCATCTTAGAAGGGTACAGATGAAACTTACTAAATGCAGAATACAAATGTCTTCATACAATAACAAGGAAAGTGCCATGAAGGCTATGTTAAACAGTTTGATGAAAATGTTTCAGATTGTATCTGAAGCCAGCACATTGCACCTCATGATTGCACTAATGTACACAGCTATGATTTAATAAAAAAGTAATTAAATAAATAAAAGAAAAAAATAAATAAATTAGCATTGACTGTTAATCATGATGATAATGACAAGATTAGGAAAAAGTCAGTATCGTGGCACATACCTATAGTCCCACCTACTCCAGAGGCTAAGGCCAGAGAATTGCTTGAGTCCAGGAGTTCAAGTTTAGCAGAGGTAACACAGTGAGACCCCATCTCTAAAAAAAATAAAGATAAAAAAAGTGTGGGAAGAAATTAAGGAGGAATTCAAATACTGGAGAAAAATAAAATGGATGGTAGAAGTACAAAGACCAACATTTAAGTTCTTATGGAGGAGACTAAAGATAATGAGTAAGAGTTAAAGTTAGCTACATCAAAAATGCATGTTAATGCAGAAATCAATAGCCTTTATATGCATAATAACCCATGACAGAAAATAATGGTTAAAAAATGTGTAATGTAAAAGATTAAATACTTAGGGGAAAATGTGATAAGAAATGTACAAAATCTACATACACAAAACTTTAAAACATTCTTGGAAGACACAGAAGTAAACTCAAACAAATGCAATGAAATTTATTCTTGAGTATGGTGAATAAATGTTATAAAAATTGTCAGTTCTCCCTTTGTTAATTTATAAACTTAATGTCAGCTCAATAAAACACCAAGAAGTATTTTCAGGAAGTTAGACAAGTTGATACAAAAGTTTATATGGGGAAAATCCATATGAGAATAGCCAGGAAAATATTTTTTTTTTTTAACAATAGAAAAATAAGACCTATAATGCAGAACTAATTCTGCCAGACAAAGGTTCAAATGTAATGTAAAACCTTTAAAATTAAAATAATGCTTTGGATGTGGTGAGAAAGGAACACATCTACATAACTGGTAGGACTGCCAACTAATACAGCCCTTTTGGAAAGAAGTATGGAGAATTCTTAAGGAACTAAAAGTTGACCTACCATTTGATCCTGCAATTTCACTGCTAGGTATCTACCCAGATGAACAAAAATCATTTTACAACAAAAACATTTGCACCAAAATGTTTTTTTGCAGCACAGTTCACAATAGCCAAGTTGTGGAAGCAGCCTAAATGCCTATCAACCCATGAATGGATAAACAAATTGTGTTATATGTGAATTTTGGAATACTATGCATCCATAAAAAGTGGGAGATGTTATATCTTTTATGTTTACCTGGCTAGAGCTGGAACATATTCTTCTTAGTCAAGTATCTCAAGAATGGGGAAAAAAGTATCCAATGTACTCAATACTATTATGAAACCAATATAGATCCACTTACATATTCATATGAATGATAAAATACAAAGATAGTCCAGAAAGAAAGAGGGGAGAAGAGAAAGAGGGGAGGAGTTTGGGGAGGACAAGTGGAGAGAGGGTATTTGGTGGGATCTCACCTAATGTGCACAATGCAAGGATACATTTCAAAACAACTAAGAGTATATTATAAATGTCTCACCACAAAAATCAGTGAGGTGATGGTTATGTTAATTAGTTTGATTTAAACATTCCACATTGCATATCAAATCATTACACTGTACCCCACAAATGTATAGTTATGATTTAGTAAAATTAAGTTAAAAAAAAAAAAAAAAACCAATGTGGTATTGGCCCATTCATAGGCCATATATTGCCTAAGTGTAATATTATAGTATCAGAAGCCCAGGAATGGATCAATTTAAGCACATGTGCAAGTTTAATATATGATAAATATGGCATCTAAACTAACTGGGTCAAAGATGAATTTGTTAATATATGGTACTCAGGAAACTAGATAGCCATGTGGAACAAAACCAAATTAGGTCCATGCCTCACACAATAGATAAAAATAAATCCCAAATGAATCATGGACTGAAATTTTAAAGTAAAACCATACAAGAAATGAAACATATATGGGTGACTTTCTCTTTAGCCTCAGTGTAGGCAAGGCTGCTTTAACTATGACTCAAAATCCAGGAGTAACAGATTGGTGCATTTTTAAATAGAATTTGTTCATAAAAATAAACATTTATTTAAAAATTTTAATTGTTTATGGGAAAATAAAACATAAGCAAAGAAGACAACTGACCAAAAAAAAAAAAATACTTTTAATAGCTATCACAAAGAGTTAATATCACTAATATGTACAGAACTCTTGAAAATTGAGGGACAAAGTACCAAAATCTCAAGAGAAAAATGAAAAAAAGACATAAACAATTTACCAAAAGAAAGAAAGAAATGTGATCCTCAAACAAAAAAGACATTAAACTCAATCATAATTAGATCAATGTAAGTAAAATGACACACCATTTCTCATCTATCAGATTAGTGAAAGCTGGAAAGACTACCCATTCTATTAACAGAACTGTGAGGAAACAGGAAGCAGTCCCTCTCAAACACTGCTGTGAAAATGGAAATCACTACAATCCTCTTGAAGTTCTTAATATCTAATAAATTACACATACGCTTACCTTTCAATGCAGCAATTCCACATGTAAGAAATTATTCAAAAGATTCATCTCCAGCAACACAGAAAACGTACTCTCACAGGGTTATTTACTACAGCATTCTTGGCAACTGCAGAATATTACAAAAATACATACATACAGAAGAGTAGTTGAATGAACTCTGACACATACACACAATGGTATTTTATGCAGCCCTAAGAAAAAAAGAGGGAGATCTCTCTGAACTGACATGGAACAACTCTTAGTTTTATCTACCAAAAGAATGTAGACACCATTTCACCACAGTAGTAAAGAGAATACCCAACAAGATCTTGGTGTTAAAATCTGGTCTCCAGTAACAGGAATAAGAACTCCTTAGAGAAAGGGCTGCTTCACCCTGAGCCTGAAACATCTTGAGGTACCCCAAAGCAAAGAACTGTTCAAAAATGATGGGGGCATGTCCAAAGGAGCCAACCTCAAAAATGTCCCACAAAAGAAAAAGAAAGCTCCCAATCAGCCAGATCTGAGACATTTTGTGGCAATAATTTAAATAAGACTGATAGTAACAACAGATCATGACCGGTACAAAAAACAAGTGAGTACCTAATAATAATAAAATATTAGGTCAGTGCCTGTAGCTCAGCAGCTAGGGTGCTAGCCACATACACTGGAGCTGGGGATCTTTGAACCCAGCCCCGGTCTGCCTGACAACTACAACCAAAAAGTAGCTGGGTGTTGTGGCGGGCACCTGTAGTCCCAGCTCCTTGGGAGGCTGGGGCAAGAGAATCACTTAAGCCCAAGAAGTTGAGGTTGCTGTGAGCTGTGATGCTACAGCACTCTACTAATGGCAACATAGAGAGACTGTGTCTCAAAAAAAAAAGAAAGAAAGAAAGAAAGAGAAAAGAATAAAATATTAAATAAATGGAGTAAAGGAATAATTCTTATAGCATACTTTAATAAATATGAAAGAAATTCTGAAAAGTGAAAAATCATCATTTTGTAAACACCATAACAGTGAGTGTTGCAGGCAAGAATCATCCATGAATACTAAAATTAACAGATAAGAATATGATGATGAAAGTTAGGATACTTGCCTATTTCAAAGTATCTCCCTACAAGAGAATTCTCAATTGCAAAAAGAAAAATGGTAGCTTCACAGTGGAAAAACCTGACAGACATCACCATAACCAAGCAGCCAAAGTCAACATCACCAGGAATGAGGCAAACTGGTATCATGTAGTACAAAGTACATGTTTGTGGTATTCCTGCCAAAAATGCATGACCTGAATTTAATCATAAGGGTGCATCAGACTAATCCAAACTAAAGATTATTCAATAAAACTTATCTGGCCAGTACTCTTCAGAATGCCAACATCATAAATGATAAGGAAAAAGTAAGAAACTGTCCTAAATTGGAAGAGACAAAGGAAATAAGACAAGTAAGTGAAAAAGATGTCAGGGGGGCAACTAGAAAAACGCGAATACGACCTGTAGATTAAGTAATAGTATTGTATCAATGTTACTTTCTTTGTTTTGTTCACTTTACTGTGATTATGTAAGGGGATGGAGAAGAACATGCTGGAACTTTTTGTAGTAATTTTGGAACTTTTGTAAGTCTGAAATTATTACAAAATGAAAATTAAGAAGTAAAAAATATATTTAAAATATTGTTTCAGCTCCAAGACCTCTGATTATTTGCTTTATTGGATGAAATTGCATGGAGAGGTTTGCGAGAGCACCAGCTATCCTGAGGGAAACTTTGAAGGGAACCAGCTACTAGATAGTTCGATTAGTCTTTCACCTATATACCCAGGTGAGATGACCAATCTGCATGAAGCTACGGACCTCCACCAGAGTTTCCTCTGGTTCGCCCTGCCCAGGCATAGTTCACTGTCTTTCAGGGAAAGATTCCCTATTTAACAAATGGTGCTAGAACTGGCTGGTAACTTGTAGAAGACTGAAACTGGACCCTCACCTTTCACCATTAACAAAAACTGATTCTCACTGGATAAAAGATTTAGACTTAAGACATGAAACTATAAACATATATGGAGAGAGTGCAGGAGAAACACTTGAAGAAATTGGCCTGGGAGAATATTTTATGAGGAAGACCCCCCAGAGCAATTGAAGCAATATATTACTGGAATCTGATCAAACTAAAAAGCTTCTGCATAGCCAAGAACACACTAAATAAAGCAAGCAGACAGCCCTCAGAATGGGAGAAGAAATATGCAGGTTATGTTTCTGACAAAGGTTTGGTAACTAGAATCCACAGAGAACTCAAACTAACTAGTAAGAAAAGAACAAGTGATCCCATTTCTATGTGGCCAAGAGACTTGAACAGAAGCTTTTCTGAAGAAGATAGGCCTACAGGTACATGAAAAAATGCTCATCATCTTTAATCATTAGAGAAATGCAAATCAAAACCACTTTGAGATATCATCTAACTCCAAAAGATTAGCTCACATAACAAAATCCCCAAACTACAGATGTTGGCATGGATGTGGAGAGAAGGGAACACTTCTGCATGGCTGCTGGGAATGCAAGCTAATACATTCCTTTTGGAAAGAAGTTTGGAGAACACATAGGGAACTAAAAGTAGACCTACAGTTTGATTCTGCAATTCCTCCTCTAAGCATATAACCAGATGACCAAAAATCATTTTTCTACAAAGATATTTGCATCAGAATGTTTATTGCAGCCCAATTTATAATTGCCAAGTCATGGAAGTAGCCCAAGTGCCCATCAACCCATGAATGGATTAACAAATTGTAGTATATGTACACCATGGAATATCATGCAGCCATTAAAAAGATGGAGACTTTACCTCTTTTACGTTTACATGGATGGATCTGGAACATATTCTTCTTAGTAAAGTACTCAAGAATGGAAGAAAAAGTATCCAATGTAGTCGGTACTATTATGAAACCAATATATAATCTCCCACACTTTCATACAAATAATAAAACACAACTATCGCCCAGAATGAAGGACAGAAGAGGAGGGTAAGGGGAGCCCAGGTGGAGGGAGGGTAATCAGTGGGACCTCACCTATGGTGCATATTGCAAGGGTACATGTCAAATCTATTAAGAGTAGAGTATAAATGTCTTAACACAACAATTAAGTGAAGTGAAGGCTATGTTAACTAGTTTGATGTAAGCATTCCAAATTGTATATAAAATCAGTACATCGGACCCCATAAATGCATTAATGTACACAGTTATGACTTAATAAAATAAATAAATAAAATATTACATATTAAATTTTCAGGAGTACCACTAAAACATGAAAAGTAAAGAAAATAGAGAAAACTAAAGCAATCTAACAGAAAACAGAAAAGAAGAGGGAAAGGAGCAAAGAAAAAAACTTGTTAAATACAAAACATAAAATAAAATGGTATAAGGCCAAATATGTGTATATGAACAATTACAACAAATTAAATTCACTAATTGACAAAGCCACCTAGATGAATTTGAATCCAGAAATACTCTGTTCTTTAAAAGGAACACACAAAGCAAGGTTAAAGGTAGAAGTTGAATACAAAGGGATTGATAAGTTTGAACAAAACGGAATTTAAAAATCTTATATACACTACATATTCCATGTATAGATATATACTATATGTATGGTTTATGGATGTATGATATTTCCCTATACATAAATAAAAAGTAGCAAAATACTAACAAAATAAGAATGCAGAATGTATGGTAAAAAGCACAATTATAGGAGTATATTTCAAGATAATTAAAACTCACTTTCATGAGTGACAAACCTCTGAAGTCCCAGTGGCTTAACATAATAAAACTTTATTTCTCCCTTTACATAAAGTCTTCTATAGGTTAAGAGGTAAGAGGCCTGCCTCCATATTTTAGCTATGTCATCTAGAACATAAAGTCTCCAAGATCACCATGACAGGTCAGAGAGAAATAAAGAAGACACTGCAGAGGTGACATTTTAATTTTCCTTGTAACCCATTCTCCAGCAATGGTCACCTGGCCCCAACCTACCAGCAAGGATGTAAAGTACTAACTCTCTCTACCACAAAGATGGAAAACCATAATGATAAAAGGTAAAATCCAACAAGGAGGTATATAATACCAATTATGAATTCTGAGTGCTAAATAGTATCTTCTCAGGTAAAGCAAAAAAAAAAAAAAAATACAGAATTACACTAAGCTGACAAATCCACACAGCTGGTGGAAAGGTTTTTCACACATTCTTTAGTGGACAACCAAACAAATAAAAAATGAGCAAAGGAATAGGTTTGAACAGCACTAGCATCAATCTTGATCTAATAATGGCTCATAGAACCCAATGACCCAACAAGCAGAAAAAGTGCATTCTTGTCACACACACACAAGTTAATCACCTTCTAGATCGTAAAGTTTGTTTTAGAAATACCATAGACACTATGTCATAAAGAACTCATAGAGTAACTGACTGAAAAGTAATTAAAATAAAAATCAAATAGAAAAAGCATAAAGTTGGGAAGCAAAAATCACATGCCTAGGCAACCAGTGAGTTAAAGAAAAAAAAACATACTGCAGGTAATGAAAGACTTGGAAGTGAAAATGACAAAGACACTATATATCAAATTCATGGGACTTGATGAAGCCAAGGATTACGGGGAAATTTACAGTCTTAAATTCATATATTAAACATAGAAAATAAAAGAGCTGAGTGCTCGATTCAAGAATTAAGAAAAAACAGCTTAAAGCCAAAGAATATAGAAAAGAATAAATAAAGAAGACAGGAGTAAAAATTAATAGAAAATTATATTAATGAACTATAAAATTAAAATCTGGTGAGTGACTAAAAGGAAAGAAAAAACTTGAAGTGAGGCTGCCCGACTACACAAGAAAAAAGGGGAGATGAACTCCACTTACGTAAGAGATACTATGAAAAAAATACATTTTTCTTATAAATTCAAAACCTTAGATGACATGGAAAAATATACATACAAATACATAGACAGAGACATGCGTGTACATGCACACACTCACATATAAAGACACATAAGCAAAACTGACCCAACTAAAAGTCGGAGCATTTGAATAAACCAGTTACCATTAAAGGAACTGAATTGCTAGTTAGTAATTGACTTTCCACATGACAAAAGATTAAATTAAATACCTGGCTCATGCTATACACAAAAATAAGCTCTGGACAAATTAAATGCATATATGTAAAAAAGACCCAGTCTTTTATAATTATTATAATAAAATATGAAAGGAATATTTTTAGAAAGTTTGGGTAAAGGCTAATATCATAAATAAGACCCCTCCAAAAGCAAAAGTCTTAAAGAAACAAATTGATAAACTTGACTACATCCAGATCAAAATTTCTGAATTACAAGGGACAGTATAATAAACAAGCAACAAATGAGAAGACATTTTGCTACTGACATGAATTTGAATGCAAACTTCAATTCCTAAACAATCATTAAGAAAAAAAGACAAATACACGACTAGAAAAATTGATCAAAGTATATGGACAAGAAAGGCACAAAAGCAGGAAACATAATATCCCTAATAATTAATTAAATGCAAATTTGAAGTACAAGATATCATTAGGTAAGTTAAATGATGCCAAATGTTAGGAAAAATATGAGGAAACAATAGCTCTCATCCAATCCAGACAGAAGTACAAATTGGTACAATCACTTTGGAGAAGAATTTAGCAATTAAAAATGTACCCATCTTGGAGTTTCACAATTTTTTCCTAGTCAAACATCTTCCAATCTTATCAAGAGCTCTGTGCCCTTAAAAAGAAAACCAATACAAATCTAAATGATTTTTACAAATGAGATTTTTATCGAATGCTAAAAAAAGGAAGGAAAGAAGAAAAAAGAACAAACAAAACCTCAAACCTTAGATAATCTCTCAGTATATTACCTCTCTCGATATCCAGTTTCAGGAAATTGGGAACAAATTTTCATTTTATATGATAACTTTGTTATCAGGTTGATACATTTTGTATGATAACCTTGATACCAAAAAAAAAAAAAACACTCACACATTTTTATAAGGAGAATAATATTGAAGTTCTCATTATGGTGTTATTTGGAATAGCCAATATTCACAAAATCGAAATATCCTTCAATAAGGAAATGAATACATTATAAAATGCTCACGTTCATATGAATGACTACTACACAGCAATTGAAATAAATGAACTAGACCTCTGTGTATCGACATAGATAGAGTGCAACAACACAAAAATGAATAAAAATAACAAGCTGAGAATGCTATATTTCTGTAGAACAATAGGTGCAGTATGTTCTATGTATATAAGAATATGCATCTACACACACACCACACCAAATTCATATTAGTGGAGAAGAGGGGAGGAGGAGATAGGGGAAGGGTTCGAAAAGACTTTAATTTGGCTGGAGGAAAAAAATGAAGGATTGAAACCAAAACAAGTTCCCTCTGATTCCTTCTGCCCAGGCCAATGCAGGACCAGCACTTTCTTTCAGCAAATTGAATCATCTGTGCATACTGCATCATCGTTACACCAGGCAGCATCCCAAAGGGGATTCTGATGAAGCCAAAATATTTTAAGTTTCCCACCCTTCTCCCTTTCTAAGGACCAAAAGACTGCAGCTGGCTTCCCTGGCTTCTGGCAGCCATCGGAATTCTTTGATAACTGCCTGAGATCCTGATAAACAAACATTTCCAGTCTCCTCTTTCCTTTGCAGGCTCTGCTTTCATCTGCCAAGATCTGACCACATGCAAGGGTTGGTGTGCCCTGCTGTGCTTTGCAGGGCGCCCTTCCCTGATGGAAAATTCCTTCTGGGCAATATAGCAGAGTTCAGAGTGTAGTCTCCAGAGTCCTGTTCCCAATCTCAGTGACTATGGGCAAGGCACCTAACCTTTCTGTGCTTCAATTTCAGCTTCCATTAATTACAAATAAGAATAGGAGCCTCCTGGGAAGTTTCTTGGGAGCTTTAAGTGAGAAGAGCTCACCTTTACTTTTGTTTACAGGGATCAGTTGCCAGGCTAAATGCTTTACCTGTCTTCATTTACCTAATCCTCTCAGCAACCACAGATGGAAAAATGCAAGCACAGACGGGTGAGGCATTTTGTCTAAAGTCTTTACTGTGAGCAAGCAGCTTGAGCCTGGTCATTAGGTCTTTGACCACTATGCTATGCAGCCCCTCTGAGTGAGGGAGGATGAGGATCTTATGCAGAACTTCATAGAGAACTTGGGATTTAGAAGACACTCCAAAAAAGTGTTAGATGTGACTGAGAGCTATGCCCAGGCTGGGCAGCACAAGCACAAACACAAGCTTCCTAGAAATTGCCAGGCCCTGTTCCCCAAGTAGATCACTGAGCATCTGACCTGCCTCTGGGGAGCAAATCAGTGAGGAAGGTCTGCATGAAAGCAAATGTAAAACAGGGTGAGAGAGTAGCCTATCTTCATCATGGCAGCTCTACCTCTGCAAATCCATCCTCTGAGCCATCCAGCAGTGAGTGCCACTGCCTGGCCGTGAGCATCTGTCTTTTCTCGCTTGTTTCATATGCTTTAGTCTTTTAAACCTCTTAATATCATCAACCCTTCAATGGTAGGAAGTTCTTTGTATTACGTCCTCCCCATCCAGGTTGGCCCCTGCACGTTCACTGAGATGTTCATGTTAAATCAATAAATGACCAGGTTATCTAAAGAGAAGTTATTTTAATCTAAAAGACTGAGAATCTAAGAAATGAGTCAAATTTCTGAAACTAGGAGTCAGCTGGGATAGTGCTTTGGTCATTATGAGAACCTAAAGAATGGATCTATAGGAAATTCCTTCCCCAACTATCAAGGAGGGAATGCTTACATCTGTTAGGGTTATGTTGACATAAAGGAATAGTATGCAGCCATAAAAAATCAGAGTTTATAATGTTACAGAAAAATGCTTAGGGTGTAATGTTCAGTGGAAAAGTGGAATGCACCATTGCATATACAATGCAGTCACATGCACTGCTGGTGGGAGTGCAAGCTAATATGTCCCTTTTGGAAAGAATTATGGAGAATACTCAGGGATCTAAAGGTAGACCTGACACTCAATCCTGCAATTCCTCTACTAGGTGTATATCTAAAAGACCAAAAATCACTTTATAACAAAGGCAAACGTTTTCACCAGATTGTTCATTGCAGCTCAATTCATAATAGTCAAGTCATGGAAGAAGTCCAAGTGCCCATTAACTTATGAATGGATTAATACATTGTGGTATATGTACACCATGGAATACTATGCAGCCTTAAAAAAGATGGGGACTTTACCTCTTTTATGTTTACATGGATGGAGGTGGAACATATCCTACTTAGTAAAATATCTCAAGAATGGAGAAAAAAGTATCCGTGTACTCTGTACTATTATGAAACCAATTTATAATCACTCGCACTTTCATATGAAGAACAGAACATAACTTTGGCCCAGGATGAAGGAGGGGGGGAGAGTTTAGACAGAGGGAGGGTGAATGGTAGGATCATACCTATGGTACATATTGCAAGGGTACATGTCGAATCTATTAAGCATAGAGTATAAATGTGTTAATTAAGTAAATGAGGTGAGGGGTATATTAACTAGTACGATGTAAGCATTCCAAATTGTATATGAAATAAGCACATTGTACCCCCAAATATGTTAATGTATACATGATCTAGCTCTTTTTGATTTAATAAAAAAAATAAGAAAAATAATAAAATAAAATAAAATAATAAAATAAAACGCAGTCACAGCTATACCGAAGATAAGCATAAAGACTGGAAAAAATATGGCAAATGGTAAGGTTGTTGTCTGATTAGTGAGACTGTGAATAATTTGTACTTTTTCTTTAGACTCTTCTGCAGTTTTACAATAAGCATTTGCTATGTTTGTGCCAGAAGGAATGCTAACTTCTTAGAAGATTTCTTCATAAATTCCCATCAAATGCAGCTTGCTACATAAGCCATCAACTCCTCCATGTCTATATCAAATAAAGTGTAAGAATGGGGTCATAAAATTTTGTGTAGACTTGTCTTCTTCCAGCCATTAGAGGCACTTGGACCATGAGTCTTGGTTTTCTCTTTGGACAAATAGGAAGAACAGCCCCTCCTCATCCAGACATTATAAGGGCCACCTCACGGAATGGAAGGGGAAGCAACTGGCGAGCCCAGGTATCATCCAGCCCTTCCCTGGTTTTATTTGCTTTGTTGTGATAGTGTAGTTTTAAGTACTGCCCCCTAACAAAGCACACAAACATACCCACTCAGGACTCTTCCCCCCAGCATGCTGCGTGGGAGAGAATCCTTACAACGGCTGCCTTTTACCTGCCACCATCCCAGGCCACACTCTGCCACTCCCCACCTCTCTAGCGGCCTGCTGAGGGGCCCACACACAGGCCTACTTCTCTGGAGGGTAGGTATTATTGGACCAGAGGAGGGAGTGACATCATCCCGGCGCTTCCCAGGAAGTGACCACCAGGTGGGGACAGCCAAGGACAGGTGCATGAAGAAAAGCAAACACAGGCTAAGCCAGCACCTGAGCAGAGAGAGGAGAAGGTGACATTTCCAGAGCTGCAGGTACTCAGGCTGTAGTCTCTGGAAATGGACCACCCAGTGCTGGGCACAGAGAAAGCCAGCTGTTGGCCAGCTGGCTGATTTCCCAAGTGACTTTTGAACTCACTGTTCAGAGTAATACCTTAATGAACTAAGGAACACTGTAGAGCCCTTAGAGGTTGTTACAACATGCATTTTTGTCTCTTGATCCTCACAAAACTGCTGTGAGAAAGTACGTCATCTTCATCTTCATGGATAATTTAAATGCATCTTTCAAAGGTATATAGTCTACTACAAATAATCCAGCTAGATATTAATCAATCTACCTGTGGCTACTGTTAATAATTTCCTCTGGTCTCCAGGTGAGAAATGTCTTGCTATGTAAAGACCCAGCTCTATTTTTTCCCTTTAACAAATTGCACGAATTAGATAAAATGCTTAGAGTCATTCATTCTTTTTCACCTTTAGCAAGAGCCCATTATGTGTCAAACACTGCAATAGAGGACTCGAGGAACAAGGATGAATCGTATAGGACTGCTATCTCACTACCTTCTTCTTCATGTTTACAGCAAAAAATGCATCTGTCATATAGCCATCCTTTCTCTCTCTCTCCTGGACTGTTTTATCAGGTTCTCGACCAGTCTCAGGGCAACCTGCAGCCCCACCCTGCTCTTGTCTATCTGTTCACAGCTGTCCCTCTCCTCTGATTCTGCCTTCCACTAGTCCCAGATGGCTGCAGGATAAAGAACAGGAACTTAGGGTGGGCTGCAGGGCCTTTTGCATCTACGTCCTCCCACGGCCCTCATCTCTTGCCATTTCCCCTGCACTTTAACATTGCTCTGAGGTTGGAGGTTGGGTAACCACCCACTCACAGGTCTCAGAACAGCTGCCTTGGCCCATTCTCTGGCTTTGCATGTGCAATGCATGCTCTGCCTGTCATGCTCCTGCCTTCGTCTTGCATTCTTTCTCCTAGAATGCGCTTCTGATAGTCTCCCCTGCCTTCCGCATGTCTTTAACCTCTTGTCATGTTGCACCATGAACCTTGTAAACCTGTCTGTCCTTCCAGACTGATCTCCTGAAGAGGTTATAGTCCCATGTTAGCACCCAGCTCATGGCCTGCCTGGAAAATCATAAAGGCTCAATAGTATTAATTGGATTAACCAAATTGCAAGAACAGACCATGTTCTTAGTCATATACTCACTCTCCACCTAAGAAGAAAAATCTTCTGTTGTCTTTGCATAACCTTTAGTGATGGTGGGAGGCAGGGAGGAGAAGGGAGAACATGATTCTACACATGTTGTGGTTTGAATGTTTGTATCCCCTCCAAAATTGGTATTGAGTAAGAATTCAATAGTAACAAAAGGCAGGGCAGTAGCCCAGTACAATACGGTCCCTGCTGGCCCCTGATGTGTAGTGTTTCAACTTTATGAGGGTACAAAAGTGATACACAGTCAGTACCAATGGTACCATTCTCTTTTTCACTTTTAGTATTCCATGAATTACATGAGATTTTCAACAATTTATTATAAAACAGGCTTTGTGTTAGATGATTTTGCCCAGCTGTAGGTTAATGTAAGTGTCCTGAGCATGTTTAAAGTGGGCGAGGCTAGCTGTGACCTTTGGTAGTTTAGGGGTATTAAATGCATTTTTGAGTTACAGTATTTTTAGTTTATGATGGATTTATAGGGACATAACCCCACTGTAAGTTGAGGAGCATCTGTGGCAGTAAGAGGTGGGACATTTAGGAGGTGATTAGGACATCTGACTCCTAGCTTGTGAATGGGATTAAAGCCTTTATAAAAGGGACTTTACACACATTTGCTCGGTTTACCTTCCCTCGTGTGGGAACACCATGTCTGTCCCTTCCGGAGGATGCAACAACAAGGCACCATCTGGGAAGCAGAGACTGGGCCTCGCCAGACACTGAAGCTTCTGGCTCCTCGATCTTGAATTTGCCAGCCACCAGAAATGTGAGAAATAAAATTCTATTGTTTATAAATTGCCTGCTCTGTGCTGTTCTGTTACAGCAGCATAAATGGGCTAAAACAACATATTATCTGTTTTAATGTGTTAACCTTAAAACCACTCATTATGTTCATTACATGTTTGCTGAAAGTGAATGTTCTGTTAGCTTTTGTTTGAATTAAAAAATAAACAAACATACAAGAAAAACCAGTTTGGGAGCATCCACACCCAGTTCTGCCCTAGGGGTATGCAGTAGTATCAGCCAGGTGATGTGTGGTCCTTGAGAACAGGATCTGAGTGTGTGGCAGGATGATGCCCTAACCACAAGCCCAAGTTT
Source organism: Arctocebus calabarensis (assembly GCA_963573935.1). Taxonomy (NCBI): domain Eukaryota; kingdom Metazoa; phylum Chordata; class Mammalia; order Primates; family Lorisidae; genus Arctocebus; species Arctocebus calabarensis. The sequence continues at coordinate 11,980 of CAUYON010053341.1, read as the reverse complement.
GGGCAAGAGTTGGGAGCAGAGGGAAGCCAGTGGAGTGGAAGGAGCAGGTGAGCTGTCTCGGGGGAGGAAAGTAGAGCCAAGAACAAAGACTCAAGTCTTAAGTCCTGGGCTCCACAAGGTTGAAACAGAGTGGGAAGAGCCCCCGGGGCCATCTACATACAAAGTGCAACTGAGTTCAAGGACAAAGAACACAGTCCCAGTAGACAATAGGACAGAGTCTCCAAGGGCAGTCTAGTTGGACTATAGCTGCTGAGAGGCAAGGGCCATTTCTGTAGGTCCTTCTATAGCTCCAGGAGTCTTTCCACTGTTGTATTTTCACCATGTGATTGACAGCAAGGCTCTGTGAGGCTAGGTGAGATGAATAAGCCAGAGCAGATTTATCTCTCCCCACCGAGATGGGAACAGAGAGACAATCTTCTGTCCTGCACCTCCACGTCAGCTCCCTTGGTGTCCTTAAGCCCCACCACATCAGTATTCCAACCCCAGAGTCCCTCCAACTACTACCCATGTAAACATTCATTTACATTTAGATTGTGCTTCTCTGGATCCACACTCTTTCCCTGAAAACTCTAGCAGTCCAATTATTGAGAAAACCAACATGTCATTTCTAAGCCTTGAGGGTGGGGACCTTCTCCTCCCCTAGGAAATGCCTCTGTTCAGCATGAAGTAGTTCCAATGTCTCTGTCTGGGTGGGCCTGATCAGCAGCATCCCAGCACACTTGGGGACAAAATGTAAAATATCTATGCTCCTCCATAGGGAAGAATGAAGGTTGAGGAAGCACGTGGTTAAACCATTGCATTCATTTCAATGGGGAGAGAGGGAAGGGTTCTCAAGGAAAACATTAAAGTGGAAAAGAATCAGAAAGCCATCTGAGATGTGGATGGGATTATAGAGATTTGCCTTCTAAGCCAGCTCAGTGGTATCTTAGCTTTCTGAACTTCAGTTCATCCATTCATCTCTATACAGTGAGGTCAGAGAGTTTGAATTCACCGGGTTAATATTTACCTTATAAGACTGTCTTGGTGATTAAGCAAAGCAATGTACATGAATATTCTTGGCACAGAGTAGACTTTCAGTAAATGCTTTTCCATTCCTTGGGAAGGATAGGACTGGAGATTGATGTAAAGCAAGATTGATGTAAGCATCCTCCTAGGAGGTGGGGACCAAACCACAGGCAAACCAGGAACAGCTGGGCAGTGAGGGAATTTGTTTGCCATGTTAATGTCTTGAAAATTACTCAATCCATTGACTATCGGGGTTCTTTCACCAAAATTCAAACTAGGAGTTCAAGGGCTGAGCTTAAGGACAAGAGAAAGAAAGTCCTTTTTCACCCAGCAGGTGATCAACATAGAAAATGGGTTGAGCCTAGAGATACACTAAATCTACTCCATCATTAGTGTCAGTGGAAGTTTATCCTCCATACTTACTAGAAATCTAAACCAAGTCAAGGGAAGAAACTGAAGCAAATAAAAGACTAGAAGAAAGACTAAACAATTAATATAAATGCTCTAGGTTCTGCACCCACAAGTCAGAGCATCTCACACCCAAGCAGGCCTTACTGTGGTAGATTACAGATTGCAACTTTAGCAATCTATTGCTAAACTATTAGGTCAATCTTCTTGGGTATCCCACACAGCTAAAGAAAATCCTCTCTAGCAGATAATAAAAACCCAGATGCCTTCAGTGGCCTTCAGCCAACATCTCCATAGCATCTGGTAGTCCAAGATGCTGTCACAGAACCCCCTTCTTTTCAGCCAGCCCCACAACCATCTTTGATGGAAGGAAGAAGAATCTCTCTCACTAGATATTTTGGGAGTGGGTTAGATTAAGAAATTGGGACACAAAGAAAAACCAGCCAAGAAACATCGAAAGCTGAGCTTATCAGTGTTTGCTTTTGATGTGGTTTTAAACCTGGCCCATCTTAGGACCCCCATTTCCTAATGGGTAAAAGAAAGATATCACCCATGTAGCTCATAACAAATGTCTGGATCAGGGCAATAGGGCTTACATTTGTATAATCCCCTAAGCATAGTCACATACATTTCATTTAAGATCTTCACAACCTTGTTGGAAAAAACCTGGGGAAATGGCAGTTTCTCCCCTTCACAGCTGAGGAATATGAAATTCAGAGAAGTTAAGTGGTTGCCCAAGAGCAAGTCAGGAGTAGAATTGGCCCCAATCCTGATGCCCATTCCACACCAAACACTGCCAACTTTTGCTATAAAAATGCAATTGATTGTAAAGTATTCATAAAATATGGTGTTTCCTTTTATAATTTTATTGTTTCTCATTTTAACTGAAGTATTGCATATTCATCATAGAAAATTTAGAAAGAACAAATACGTAAAAGGAAGAAAATCATGACTACCCTTAACTCCACTGAAATACAACGCGTCTGAAAGAAGAAACAAAAAGACAATGTGCCACTATCCTAATCACCTAATATATCATCCTGAGAGTACCACAAAGGTGATGGAGTTCAGGAGTAACAGTGGGAGTGTGTGGCAGTCAAGGGAAAAGCAAGTCAAAGGGTTTATTCAGGGAGGTCTGCGTGCCGTGGGGGAGGACCCTGGGGACAGGGACTACAGCTGCTCTTTTAGTAGGGAAATGAGGGGAAAGCTGGAGTGACACCCTCCAGGAGTGAGATCTCTGTCTTTTTGTCCACGGCATCTGGTCAGAAGGCAGAGGAAATGGGCATGGTGGGTAAGGGGGGAGATGCCACAGTGAGCCTAATCTTTGCCAATTCCTTCTTTTTAAAATTGCTTCCTCAGTGGAGTAGAAGGCAAGGTCTGAGAAGAATGAGGAAGAAATTTGGAGGTTTGAGAGAAAGGAAAGGGTGACAACCAGGGGAGAGAGAGAGAACACAGCATTGAGGACTCAGGTGATGCTCTCCGTTTAGTTTTCTGTTTTTTTCCAGCTGCATAGACATAGGCTTGGTGCAGGAAAAGGAGTTGGATTTAATCAGGCTTGTGGCTAATCAAGAAGCAGCAGGAGGAACAAAGGAAGTGGACATGTACAAAGGAAGCTAAGGAAAAAAGAGAAGGCTCTGGACTGAGGGGGAGAGACACAGTGTAGGTGGATCGATGTCCACAAGTGACAGGCTGTTTGAGCTGTGTAGAAAAGGGCTGAGCTGGAAAGAGAATGCAGTGGTCAGAGAGGTAGATGTTTAAAACTGGGATTGCTGAATGCACTGCAGTGATTAGTGATGACAAGGTCTATGGTTCAACCTTGAAAGTGAATGGCTGAATCAGGATCATGTAGGATCATCAACAAGAGGAGTTCAAGGTATTGGGAGGCCAAGATCCTGGAAACATCATGTGTCTCTTTAATGAAATTGCCAAGAATTAAGATGGCAAGAGACTGGCAAGTGTGACAGAGCTAAACCTGTGGGAAATGTGGTAGCGACCAAAAATAAGTCAGAAGTCATTCCGCCATGCTAGACGATGATATTAGGCACAAGACAGGGTATTGGCGCTAGGAACCTTGATGCTCCTAAGTGCTCACAGGATGATGTTACTGAATTTGAAATGATTTAACAATAGAGACTTTTTTCTCAATGGATAAAAAGGCAAAGAAGTGGGCAAAGATCACAGAAATCTTAAGATGCACACATTCCCAGCCTCCTCTGGGCATTCTGCCCCCTTGGGGAAATTCTATCATTTCAAGGTATAGAGCTCTCTGAAGAGAATTGAGTTTTGTTACTGCTGAGATTTATAGTACTGGTGATCAACTTGAACTAGTGGAGGCTTAGTTTTAAGTGTTGTTAAGAAAGGTCAATTTTAACGCCTGAGTCCTAAAATTTAGTCTTTCTGGAATTTTCACAAAGAGCCCAAGATGTTTACTTAGACCTTTGAGATCTGGGCAGTACTCAACTCTAAACATCGTCTCCCTGCAATAGGCAGCACTGATGTCCCTGCCGAGCTCCTTTAGTAATCTGGATGGCATTTTTCCACTGGGATCCGGGAATCTCTTCCTGTACATGCATATTTCAGGTGTCAGTCCAGGAATGGAGGGAAGCTTCTATGTACATTCCACAGTCATCACTGTCTAGTGCAGTGATTCTCACCCTTCCCAATGCTGCGACCTGTTAATACAGTTCCTCATGCTGTGGTGACCCCCGACCATAATATTACTTTCATTCATTATTTCATTATTTTCATGAAGTAGCAGTGAAAATAATTTTATGGTTGGGGGTCACCACAACATGAGGAACTGTATTAACAGGTCACAGCATAAGGAAAGTTGAGAACCACTGGTCCAGTATATCTTGCCTCAGTTGCTTGGCAGCTTTGGCAGCCCTGATAATGAGAGTGTGGCTTTCTGCTTGTGCTCCCTGCTACACATTTTACAGACTGGGAGGTGGGATATCCTCCAGAGAAAAGCCTGATGAGGTAGGTGTCACCCACTATCATTCACTGACATCAAACTGCCTATAATCAATTTCTTTCCAGTGCCTCCCAACAATTGTTTCAAATTTAATAACTTATAGCAACAGGAAGGTTAGTCTGATTAAAAAAAAAAACAGAAAACTCTCAATTAATACTGATCTGTTAAATACATATCATTTCTTGTTTATCCTCTATTCAAAAACCTGAAAGGATCCCATTTCACCCAGAGTAACAGCTGAAGTTCTTACAATGTCTCTACGTGATCTGACCCTTCGTAGTAAAAATGGTGTTCCAAAGGAGATGCTTCCCAAACTGAGATGTGGAGGGGGAGCTCGATGACAAAATGGCAAAAGCACATCAGGGCATGTCAGTGCAAAGGTATAAGAACACAAGCTGTAGGAGTTAGGGGAGTGGCAACTAGCTCCCAGCAGGCTGAAGGAAAGCCAGGATGTAGTCAGGTAGGAGAAGAACATGGAGCAGTGCTCTGATCCTGAGCATGCAACACCATCAAATGACTTGCTTGCTGAAATCCGGGTCCCTCCATCATCTGATGCTTACCAGCTTTGGGAGCCACAGACAAGAGAGGTAGAATCCATAGGACTTTAAACAAGTTATTTAACCTCTTAAAGCTATTAGGGAATTCTAGAGAGCCTTACAAAAGGATCTGTGCATGGTAAAGAGTTTAGATTTTAATCTGTAAAAGATGGAAAGTCACTGAAACATTTCTATGGTACCAAATATACCGGTGTGTTTTAATTGCTAAATGCCTTCCAAAGCCACATCTTTGTCCCCTCTTAGCCTAAGAAAGGGCCTTTCAAACATTCCAGGAAAGCATAAGTTTCCTTTGTATCTTTGACAGACATTAAAAATAAGATCTAGAACACATTAAGCTCTCAGTAAATACTACATAAATAAAATGTAATATATTTATATAATTAGCTGTTTACCACCACTCAATCTAATTCCTAACTTAATATGGCTCCCTTTTAAAGACCTTATTTATTTATATGTTCTTAAAGTTCCTTTTCAAACTCCAATCCCATTCAGAAAGGCTTTGGATTCAGCATGCCTTCGTTCACCAAATTTATAGGAAGGACAATCTTGAGCCATCTGGTGCCTATTTAATTTTTAACCACCTCTCCCTTGAAATATTTCTTTCTTCATTCTTATTTTGTCCTAAAAACTTGGCTATGAGCTAAACTGCACCATCTGTGACTTCCAGTAAATACAACTGTTGTTAATGAAATTACCCAGTTTCATCATTTTGATTTAAACGCCTTGCCTGTTTTTCCTCTGACCTTTTGTTGCTTGCCATCAAACTCAAGCTTTTGTGAATTTAGATACATACGTCCATGTAGGTCAGTCTTGAGGAATAAATCTTCTCTGTGAAGCACCAGAACCTCAGCCAAGCCTGCTCAGCAGGCTGACATGGGAGGTGGGGGCCAGGGCTGTGCAGAGAAATATAGATGGCACTTGTGCCCGTCCGCTCAATGTGCGCAGGGCCCCAGGGCAGACCCCCGCCATGTGACCAAGTGGCCGCTCGGTCTGGCTCTCCGGCCTCCCATTTGTTAAGATGCTGCTGATATTAATGAGTTGGGGTGTTGGAGCCCATTCCTTGGCCTTTGGTGCCGGTTCCTCCCTGCACAGGATTCCTTGACCTGATTGAAGAAAAGGAAAGTTCAGAGAGACTCCAAACTTTGCCCAACTGGGGAGAAGGCCTTCTAGAAAGAGAAATGATTTGGGGGAGTCCAGCTCCTTTAACTACCTCAGACAACTCTTCCATTTAGATGGCACACGGTGTTTGTCGACAGCCCCATTGAGGGAATGAAAGAGAATGAAATTAGCACTCACCCATCAAGTTATCGAATTGTCATCAGTACTATGTCGTTTATCAGATAAGTAAAGAATTGGAGGGCATTATTGGTAACAGTAGGAGCCAGTACCTACTGAGTAATGCTCCTTACTAGGTAGCAGGCATTGTGTTAAGCATCTTACCTCATCAGTTCATTCAATCCACATCATCCTGCGGCTGAGAATTGTTATTATTCCCACATTAAAGCTGAGGAAGTGAATGAAGCTTAAGGAGATCAAGCAACTTGTCCAAGGCCCGAGGATCCTAACTCATGCTTGTGACCTTGACGTTTTACTGCTTGGCATTTCCTGGTTCTCTCTCGTGTGCCAGACACTGTGCTGGGAACAGGGGATGCAAAAGTGACGAAGACATAGTTCTTGCCCACTTTCTGAGAAAGCAAGAGATAAAAATGCAAATATGCCATCTGAGAGAAGCCACAACAAAGTAGGAAAAATATTCCGGGGTTGCAGAAAGAGAAGAGATTCTGTCTGGAGGAGCCAAGGAGAGATTCACAGCAGAGGAGACATCAGATCGAGGATTTGAAGGAGAAATGGGGACTTGCCAACCAACGATGAAGGAAGGCGATGCAGAGAGGCCTGGCTGAAGGAAGAGTAGGCCCAGGGGAAGGAGATGCTGCCCAAGCAGGGGTGGGTGGGAGGATGCAGAGAACTGGGAGCCATCCTGCTCCCCAGCGGAGGAGGCTAGGGTCAGGAGTGGGCGGTCAAACTCAGAACTTTACACCAAAGCTTCTGCCACTGGGTCTCTGCTACAACCTGGGAGGCGGTGGAGGTTGGGGGAGGTGGGTTCTGCAAGGTGTCAGCCCAGCAGATCTGGCTGGTGATGAGCCTTGGAAGCAGGACCCAGATTTCTTTATTCAACTCTCATTGGCCTTATGGGCTCACCTGCTCCCACAAGGTGGGGAGGTGCTCACGTTCAGTATAGTGAGGAGACACCCAGTAGCAATAAGGGCGGCTAAGCGGTAGCCCCCAGACTGTCCCATTGTCCTCTGTTCTCGCTTTCATCTCTGCCTCTCTTCTAATTTGAGAACACTGCTCCCAGTTCCTGGGAAGAAGATCTATAAGCAAAAGCTGTCTTCATTTCTACCAACCGCAGAGGTAGGCTCGGTCTCTATAGATGTGTTGTCAATGGAGTATGACTCGAGTGAAGACAAAATCTCCACAATCAAAAATGCACCCCACTGGTTCTGCCTTCAGTGGGGTGCATTGCTTCCTTCTTAGGGCAAGGCTTTGAAGGGGAATGCTAAAAAGAGAAACCTGCAGGGGAGAGCTGACCCCAGGAGCAAGTTCATCAAGAGCGTGTCTCAGATCAGCCAATCCCCTCCGAGGGCCCTGGGTGAGGGATGGGTATGACAAAGAAAACTTTCACTATCTTGGAATGAGGGCCAGCAAACATTTTCCTAAAGGACCTAATAGTAAATAGTTCAGGCTCTGTGGGCCTTTGGTCTTTGTTGCAACTATTTAACTGTCATAGCATAAAAGCTGCCACAATGTATGAATAAATGAATGAAAGAATGATGTAACTGTGCTCCAATAAAACTTTATTGACAAAGATGGGGGATGCAGACTAGACTGAGCCCATTGGCCGTCATTTGCCAGATGCTGCATTAGAGGATCCCCACTAAGAGAGGTCACTGGGTACCAATAGAGAGAAATGGGATACTAATTTGAAAAGAACTCACGGGATGCCAAAAGTGAGCTCTACCTAATTAATTTTTTTGTGTTCGGCCCCCAAACATGTTAAAACTCTCAGTGCTCATGAGAATAACCCCTTTTCCTGACCTCCAAAAAGCAGTCTCAGCATCATGTTGGCTTCATTCCTCACTTTCAATTAATTTCATTTACCACTAAGGGCTGCAGTCTCCTCCATCGCAATCTCTGAAACCAAACAAAGCTCAAGAGTGTAAGAAATGTGTCTTAACAGTTAGCTACCCAGCAGTAGGCAACAAAGCCAGGGCTTGACCCATGTTTGGCAGACACCAAAGACAGATGCTATCTTTCCTGTACCTTTACTTTTCCAGAAGTCCCTGAAGGAGGTGTGTGGTATAAAGCAGGCCCTGGCAGCCTCACCTCGTGTCTCTGGGAACCCCTCCCCGTGACCCCGGCCTTCTGCACGCATAGATGGACTCCTTGCAGATCCCGATGGAGAGCCCTAAAAAATCTCATCTTAAAATATTTGCCCAGTTGGTTGTGGATGTTGAAAACACAGGCATAGAGTCAGACTGTAGTATGTAAATGGATGAGGCAGAATATGAGCTTTTGAGTCAAAGGTGTAAAATTTAAAGCAATTTCACAAGAAAGTTAAATTTTCATAGGTTTTTTAAAAGCAGGGCCTGAAAACAGTTCTATGAGTCAGTAGGGAGAAAAACTATTATACTATAGTAGCCTAACTTTATTCCTTAATTATCCATACCTTGTCCTTTTCTAAAAATATCCAATGTGGTTACATATACACTTACATGATTAAAATAAGGATAAAAGAGTTAGCTTAAGTGGGAAAAGAGGCGAAATGCTTGGATCATAAGCCAGAGAGTTCAGAATCGCATGGGATAATCACAGTCACACATACCCTGTTTTCTCTGGTGCAAAACTCTAAAATGTAAGGTACTCAAGAATGTAAGGTACTGAAGAATGTAAGGTACTCAAGAATGACCTTGGATGCCTGTGTTAACAGGTGCCTAGGACCTCTGCAGATTCTGATTCACTAAGTACCATTGGGGCCCAGAAGTCCTCATCTTCAATACACACTCCTGATGATTTTGATGCAGGTGTTTTAGTGACCACACATGATAAGTAAGGATTTGGGGGAACTTCATGCCAGGCTGTCAGAACAACACAATGATCTTTGTGATCTCAAGAACAAACTTAAGGAAAGAAATATTCCTTGAATAAATTGTCATAAAGCTCGATCCTTGGTTAAACTTTGAAGACAAGATCTTATCACTGCCCTAGAAGGATGTTTCCATTCAAAACTAAGGCAGTTCAGTGTGGGCATTTGCCTTTATGGAAATCTCACTTGTTTCAGAGAGCGAGCCTGGAGAGCCTAGGAGAATGTATGTTTGGTTCCAGAGCTTCAAGTTGGGGCCTCACATCACCCCAGCAGAGTGACCCCATCAGGCCTGTCTCCACCACATACGGTCACAGGCCTCCCGCCTGACCCCTCCTGGAGATCGCATGGCCTTCCTCCTCCTCTGGTCTTCACCTCCTGCCATGGCCCCTAATAAATCGTATTCCCCTAACACCTCCCTGCTTGTCCTGAATGCTCACTGCTCCAGGCATCTCCCATCACCCGGGTTTCCCCTGTGCCACCCTGAGATGGAGCGCATGGACCCCGCCAACAGCTCCTATGACTCCCACTCTCTGATTCCATTTCTGCTGGGTCACAGGGTGGCACCTGATGTATCTATGCCTCTGCCGAGGCCCTGGCTCTGAATAGCCATCCTCTCCGGTTCCAGTATCATTCTCTCCTGGCCCCCCACTGATTTTAGCTGTAGGGTAGGGCATTTCCTTTGGTGACAGTCTTTCGTCTTGCTCACGCTCTCACAAATAGTCCTGCTCTTCAGTCTCCCAGTGCCGTGAGCATGAGACTGAGACAGGGAACAACACCACCCCAGAAACACAAAGAGACCCACTTCACAGTAACTAAAGGAAACCTCCGATGTCGGGCAAGGTGGGAACATTACTACCGTAGAAAGGGAGCGACTGAAAGAAGGTCCTTAGCAGAAGTTCATGCCACTGTTCTAGCCATTTTCTCCCTGTCTGTGTGTCCAGGCTGTAAATAAGATAATTAACAATGAACACATGTTAAATCTTGCTTTTAAAGGGGTTAAAAATAGCAGATACTTAAAGGTGTGATGAGTTCTGTAAGTAAAATCCGTCTTTCTCATCTGCGAAACTAATCATTATTATCATTCTTGTGTCTGAACAGTACTGGGTCCTTTCACCCGCGTTTTCTTATTTGATGTGCCCCTCACAACAGCCTGGGAGTGAATGGAGTTGTTCCCCTTTGCAATGTGGAGAATGGGGCTCTGAAAGTTGAAGGAATTTTCTCACAGACCCACATCAGGGATCGAGGCAGATGTTCAGGGCGCCTACCTAGGGACAAGCCTCGTTCAGGGAAGGAGCATTTTGCCGCGCCAGGTTGGCCAGTAGGTTTTGCATTATGGTCAATTCCCATTGGCTGGTAGTGGTTGCCAAGAGTGCTGTGCTGAGATTCTGAGGCAGAGTTTCGCTCAAGAGGAAAGAGTATCTTAATCAGCAATGTCTGGCAAGATGTAAAACTGAAGAATGACGTGTGACGCCCACAGCTTTTCTGCCCTCGGCTTAGTGCTTGAGAGCCTGGGCTTCAGCAGTTAGGGCCTGACTCAACCTCCCCACTTGACCTTCTGAGCCTTGGCTTCCTCCTTTACTATCTATCAAAAGGCAATAATACTGTCTCTGAGAATTGGCTTATTTTTTCTCTCTCCCAATCTAAATTTATATTCACATGAAAAGGAGAAGCCACCTTCCTCTAGTGGGACAAATTCATGCAGAGGAAACTAGTCACAGCATCCACTCTAGACTTAACAATTCAGTCAATAGAAGTAGCAAAGTGCTGTAGAGAGAAGGGCTGGGCTGATAGTTAGGAATCCTGGAGCCTGGCCCAGTTCCCCTTTCATCATTTGTTCTAGGACTGAGGAGATGTCCGGGAAGAGTTCTCATCCCTAATGTAAGCCAGAGAGAATGCAACCCACCGGAATGTCCCGATCATGGAGTCTTTAGTAGCCACAGGCTGGCATGAGCTGATGGTACTTAAAAATCAGCCAGGGACTCTCCAAAATAATTTCTCAGCCTTCCTAAAACTGTATCCCAGTTGTCAGTCTTGATGAGTTCCACATGAGCTATGTTAGCAAGAACGAGTTAATGCTTTTAAAATATTAGTTTCCTTTTCCTTTTTTTAGACAAGAGTATCACTCAGTCACCCTTGGGTTTGAGTGCCCATGGCATCATAGCTCACAGTAACCTCAAACTGCTGGGCTCAAGTGATCTTCCTGTCTCAGCCTCCCAAATTGCTGGGACTACAGGCTCCCACCACAACACATGGTTAGTTTTTCTATTTTTAGTAGAGACAGGGTCTCACTTTGCTCAGGCAGGTCTCAAACTCTTGAGCTCAGGCGATCCACCTGCTTCAGCCTCCCAGGGTGCTAGGATGACAGGCATGAGCCACCATGCCCAGCCCAAACTATTAGTTTCTTGTTTTATGTTATTGTTGAAATAAAACTTTTTTAAAAAGAATCATTTTCCTTTTGAAGAAAGGTGTCGGGAACATTTTTGTCAACACTTATAATGCCCTAACTTTGTACAGTTTTACTGTCTTCATTGTAACTAAAATAATAGCAATGATATAATAAATAACTTAACATGTTTGAAATGTTAATTTTCCCCTTAGAATCAACTTATTTTTTCTTTTCTTATTTTTCCATTGTTTGATTACCTCTCTTACTTTTAAGACTTTTTTATTAAATCATAACTGTATACATTACTGCTTTTATGGGGTATAATGTGCTGATTTTACATATAATTTGGAATGCTTACATCAAACTGGTTAACATAGCCTTCACCTCACCTAATTGTTATGTTAAGACATTTATATTCTACTCTTAAGAAATGTGACATGTGTATATGAATCGTGCCCTGTGATTGCACCAATGTACTGAATTATGATTCAATAAAATTATAAAAA